>NC_069433.1:38052506-38098834 GCF_026875155.1 Cherax quadricarinatus | reverse complement strand
CACATGCCCTAAGTTGTTAGCCGAGGTGTGACACCCACCACTTCACACCACTGCAGCCAAAGGTAATTTGACAAGGGCGCTCGCCTACACACAGCAGAGGGGTGCAGAGCACTACCGCACACTACCGTGGTCAGGCAGCGAATGATCCCCCGTCTGCTAGTACCCGTCTGCTAGTACCCGTCTCCTAGTACCAGTCTCCTAGTATCAGTCTCCTAGTACCAGTCTCCTAGTACCAGCCTGGTACTTGTATTACCCAGTTAATTTACAATTATCTTACTATGTAAGATGACACTTGTGTTTATTGTACCTAAATAAACTCATTAAATATTGAAAATTCTAATAATCTACGAACAAGTTGATAATTGAACAAGTTTCCCCTGACAAACATTTAATTTTTTAATATATAGATTTTCTAGATTGATCAAATTTAAATTAAATTAATGGTATAATATTAAGTCTAAAGAAAAGTCCTAAGAAGAGATAATAAAAAGTTTAAAATTACTTTTAAGTTCCTTATAGCATTAAATAAAGTTTATATAAATTTCTGATGACTGTAATAAACTTAAAATCTATTTCTATATATAAATTTATTGTAAAATTTTCTTTACAAATTAGACACTAATTTTTTAAAACGCCATATTATGGTGTTAATAGTTAATAATAGTTAATAATATTTTGTAAATATTCCAGGGGGTCGATATCTCTGCTGTGACCACTCCTCAAGGGGTCCTGGGGAGATTTTTGGCGCACTTACATGGAGAGAGTTCCGGGGGTCAACGCCCCCGCGGTCCGGTCTGAGACTAGGCCTCCTGGTGGATTAGAGCCTGATCAACCAGGCTGTTACTGCTGGCTGCACGCAAACCAACGTACGAGCCACAGCCCGGCTGGTCAGGTATCGACTTTTTTTTTTATATTTTATTTAAAACTAATACAGTTTAACATCAAAATAAAGAAACAGTATGGATCTCAATCAAATTAACTGACAAACGGATTGCACCTATATGCTGGCAAGATATTGCTGCCAAACATACAACAAGAACTTACGGCAAGAACATAACTAAAAAAAATACTGTCACAGGGTCATGAATTGACATATATACACATTCATTAATGCAAAACCTTACATATATTTAAGTTGTACATATAACATGACATCTGACAAAGGCTCAATACACTTGAACATAAAATATACAAAGAAGTTAGATCAGTTAAATCCCATCCTTCGCATTAATCAAAAAACCAAAACCTAACATCATAATCTTACTAGAACATCTACATACGTATCCCTAACAATACAGCTTTACATATACCAACATACGAATATACATAGACTGTCTAGATATGTCTGTATACCATACAGACTAAACTGTCTAGATATGTCTGTATACCATACAGACTAAACTGTCTAGATATGTCTGTATACCATACAGACTAAACTGTCTAGATTGTCTGTATACCATACAGACTAAACTGTCTAGATATGTCTGTATACCATACAGACTAAACTGTCTAGATATGTCTGTATACCATACAGACTAAACTGTCTAGATATGTCTGTATACCATACAGACTAAACTGTCTAGATATGTCTGTATACCATACAGACTAAAACTTAACATCAAGAACTTAGCATTGACACCAAACCGGTATCAGGGTACAGACCATAATTATAAACTTTAAAAAGAATCGAATCATAAGTGTCAGGGGCCCGAGACTGTTCAACTGCCTCCCAGCACACAGGGGGGGGAAATTACCAAAAACCCCCGGGGGGCAGTTTTCAAGCTGGCAGGGAAAAAGGGAACCTAAAGCCCGTTCCTGATCAGCCGGGGCTGTGGCTCGTACTTTTTGGTTTGCGGGCAGCCAGCAGCAACACCCGGTTTATAAAGGGCTGATCCCCCAGGGGCTTGGTCACAGACCCGGGCCCCGGGGGCGTTGACCCCCAAAACCCCTCTCCAGGGAAACTCCAAAGGGAATACATATTTTTAAAGTATTTCATAACGTCCCGGGGCCCTTTACCCAAAAGGGTTTTTAAACAAAAGAAAGGGATAATATATTCAACCCCACAAAACACCACACACACACACACCACACAAAACACACACACACACACACACACAAAGTAACAAAAGTTTCACAACATCACTTAAACAGATGCACTGTATGCACAAAAGCAAAACAGTTAAAAGTAATCTCATCATGCAAAAACCCAGAAAGTTAAAAAAAATACAAAATTTAAAAACCCTTCCTGGTTTTTTTTTCAAAAAAAAATTTTTTTCAAGAATCTTTTCATACAAGACTGATACACATCAAAATTATACATAAAAAATCTACTATATTATACCTATAAAGCACCTACTTAAAAGTAACCTACACAAAACCCTTATACGAACCTCTCTCAGTTCTCTAACCAACATCATGGCCCTCAAAACGATTTCGTATTCCCTCAACTCCATTCCTCGATACCACATACCCAGCCTGTCGTGCATCCTTCCCAACTGCCTCGCGTTCACACCCTCACGCAACACTTCCCATTTAATAAACACACATTTAGCCCTCCGTCTCAAATCCATCAACCCCAACCCACCCTGACTTACAGGTAACATTACAACTTCCCTCCGTAACCAATCACAACGTGAACCCCACAAAAATATGTACACCCGTCTTAGAATTCCCGCAATCGCTGTCCCTGTAATTGGGAACACAACTGCAACATGCCAAATCTTACTATACAACAAAATGTTTACGACTATCACTCGCTGTATAAGAGTTAGGTGCTGAGGTCTCAGAACACCTAGACGCCCCACGATCCTTTCCAATAACCTATCCGAGTTTTCCTCCAGCGCCGCAACCATGTCATCCTTATAAATAATACCACAAATCTTTAAAGAAACATCGCCCATTCTTTAACAACATTACATCTCCCCCCCACACCCCCCACCCAAGAACCCAACCCCATGCACCTTGACTTTGCACTATTTACCTGCATAGCCATGGCACTTCCAAATAATTGCACAACCTTGTCCAACACTCCGATTGACATCCCTTCACGGAGAAAAAGGGTGTCGTCAACATTCCAATTAAACCCGGGCCGGGGCCCCTCCCCCCCCCCAAACCCTTCCCTCACATGGCGTACAAAAGTGGGTAAACCATTCAAAAAGGGGGGCCCTGGAAACAGAAAACAATTTTTTTGGGACATTTCACCCCTGTCTAGGCCTCTACCAATTGCAATATTCCTCCCCATCACCCTTAATCTGTAGCCTCTTTTCGCCCCCTTTGTATAACGTATTTCCCTTTTGACTCTTTCCTCCCCCAAAACCCTGTTCCTAAGTATAACCGCAAAGCCCCCCTTTCCACTCATATATGCCCCTCCCAAATCTGGGCCAAAAAAACTCCCCCTTTTACCCCCCCCCTTCTTCCACAAAATTTTCCTCAGTTCCCCTTCCTTCAATCATCGACCTTCCCCGGAAACCCCCAAACTAGATTTTGACCACCCTTCCCACAACACATTTGAACCTATTACCTAAAATTTTTTTGCAAAACCCTTACAGTCTGTACACATCAGTGATATGGCTTGGACCCCCCCGAAGGGTGGGCTGCCCCTTGCCCTTTGGGGGCCAAACTACGACGCGTTACCTGTTCCCCCCCAAATTTACCCTTCCCCTTCAACATTAAATAAAAAAATAAATCCCATTTTAACGTAAAAATTTTGTAAAAAAAATTTACTGGGCCCGCAATCCCCGGCGCTTTCCCCTTCCTCTTTCCCCCTTAATGCTTCTCTTTTCCTCTGCCGTAATAGTCCCCCCTAAAGCTTTTCTATCACTATTTCCAAAATTTACACATCACAACGACACACCTTGTCCAACGCCCGTCTCCCACCCCCACACTGTTCCAGTATTTCTCGTAGGGAACAGTACGCACACATCCCCTTTTGGGTTTGATCTCCTCCCGCCTATAATTCCCAACCATCTCGTTACCTCTAAACATGGGGTACTGTCCCGCCTCCTTTGCTTTTGACCCCAAAACACACCGACGGCTGTGCCCAAACGCTTTTCCCACCCCGCCTGCACCCCTTTCGCTTAAAACCTTTTATTTTGCAAAACCCTCAAAACCCCCCTTTTATTTCAGCTATTTCATCCCCTAGGAAAATTATTCCCCCCCCCACCCCCTGCCCAAGCAACCTCTTTAAAAATCCTCTAAATGTTAGCCCCTCCATTTTTAAATTATTAATACGTTTTTTCCTTTCTTTTACAAAAAACTTTTAATCCTTTCCTTTGCAAACAAACCCACCCGCACAATTCATCCACTCCCGTTTTCTTCCACACAACTCCCTCATAGGGGGGAAAACCCTCCCCCCCCCTATCACCTAACACACTTATATTTAATTTCCAAAACTTCTATTTTTCCGGAGCGTCCCCCCCCCAACCCCCCACCAAAATGCCCTATGATCTGACATTTTAGCCTCACAGTACTGAAAGATTTTACCCACTCCCTGAGAAAGGGAACTACTAGCTCCAGACATCCCTACTAACAAATGTATATTCAGTCTCCCACAACCCCCCCCCCCGAAGGCATCACTAACCAACATCCCTTAAAAATCCCTAAAGCCAAGACATAACCAGCCCCTCTTTGGGTCCACTCAGCCACCGATTACACTTTTCCAGCCCCCAACTATCGCCACCCGGCAAAGGCACTTAAGAAAAACACAAGATCCTCACACCAAAAAACATTCTTTCCTTTGTTATTTTTCGCCCGGTTCAACACACTCACAAAAGCCAACCTTACCCACCACCACCCCTCCCCACCAACACCCCCCTCCCCCTCCTCCTAGCTTCCTGCAAAAACAAACGGCTGTTCCCCCATTTAAAATTCCCACACCACCTTTTGACGGGGGGAAAGGGAGGGGGGAACTATTTTGAAACCGCCACCTCCAACCCCACCTCTTTAAATTTTTGCTCCTCGGAACACAACATCCCCTCTGAAATTTTTCAAAAATTAAGAAACCCTTCCTTCATACCGCCATAAACCCATTAACTTTCAGACTACCAAAAAGGCCTATTAAAGTTTCCCCCCCCTGCTTCCTCTCATCACTCTTACAACTCCAAGTTTAATTTAAGTTTGACACTTTCGAGTGCTCCCTTTTCCCCCCCCCCTTCTTCCTGTGCCTTTTCATGGTACCCCACCTACACCATACCTTCACACTTCACCTCAGTCTGTTTCCCCGGGCCTTTTTGCAGGGAAAGGGGCGCATCCAAAACTGTTGTAGCCCCCCCCTTTCCGTGACTTCCCTTATACATGTCTTGGTCAGATGTTGCCTCTCGAGAAACCCCCACCTCCATTGAGAATGATTTAATGTTTCAACGAAAGACTCCAAACCACCCCCATGTCCCAAATTATCATGTCTCCGACTTTCTGGAAGCGACGACTCTCCGATGACTCCACACTCAGATGTAATGTTCCTCTCTGGCGGTGACAAAGTCTTCAACACCTCCACCAATTCCTCCTCAATCTCAAGAACCTTCTCCTGTAATTGCTGCTCCTCCTTATCCACAGGAGACGACATCTGATCAGGCAGCTGGGGGTGGGACTCCAACTCACCACCAGTCCTGTGTGTACGATCCACTATCTCGCTCCACAAAACACCACGCCCTCCAACGAATGTTTGTTTCTCACCTGCCACCTTTGAAGCAGGGGCTGCGACGTCCACCACAGGTCCAGGCACACGCTTCGCTTGTTTACAGGTCGCGCTATGTGATCATACTCACCACATGGCGGCATGTACGTCGTTGTCCTGGGTACATTACCATTACCTGCATCCTGAAATCTTGTAGATATACATAGGACTGTATTGGGTGCCTCAAAGTCATTTTGAGGTTGAAAGAACCCTCTGGAAAACCAGCATAGGCACCTGCTGCCCACGTACCGTGTTGAGCATAATGCACCGTCCCATACGTGTCAAAAACTTTCCTTAAATCCGCCTCGTCTGCCTCAAAGGGAACGTTGCATAACTTGATCCACGTATAATGCCGTGAAATATCTATCATTCTTACACTGACAGCTGGTGTGATGCTGAGACTTACGTCCTGAAACCTGGTGATTAACGATTCATAAACTGTAGCTGATAGCAGTTTGACGAAATTCTTTGGCCTCCATTCAATGCTACACCATGCAAGTCACTATCTTGTATGCCATATGTCTCCTGGATGATCTTTGGCAATAAGACTTGCGCAGAACTAGGCGTTATCATTCCTTTAAGTAGCTCAATGCCTACAGTATTTATCTGGCATCTCAGACTAACCGCCATCTTGACAATCACAGTGCACCTATGTTGTTACCAGAGGCATGACAGCACCACTTCACACCACTGCAGCCAGTAAACTGACAAGGGAGCTCGCCTACAAACAGCCAGAGGGGTGCAGAGCACAACCGCACTCTACCGTGGTCAGGCAGCGAATTATGACATGGTGGAACTTGTTGTTTCGGAGAAGGTGTACAAGGGGGTGCTCTTGCTCGTCTCTGTGCCTCTCCCGCTGGACCCCATTTTGGAAGTGCCCAATAGTGTCAAGGCGGAGCAACTCACTGCAACAGTGAACAAGGTGCCCACCCGCCAGGAGCTGATCCACCACAAAGGTCCACTTCCCACACACCTGGACCTTGGGGTCTGGAGAAGATTCAAGACCTGACCGTACCTGTCGGGCCCACTACAATGCTTCAACTGCCAGGGGTTCAATCACATTGCAGCCACCTGCCAGCAAGAGAAGAAGTGTGGTGTGTGCAGCAAGGCACACGACTCGAAGGACTGCATTGCCATCCTCAAACTGCCAACCGGCAAAGCCCTTCGGCCGGAGCCCAAGTGTGCCAACTGCTCAAAGAGGCAACCATGCCTGGAACCAGAGCTGTCCTGTGATGGTCGCGCACTGGCAGCAGCTCATCATCAAAATGACCCGACAGCCCCGACGCCACCCAGCCTTGGAACCACCCAGCAACAGTCAGTATGGGCTCTGACCATGGTTCCCCAGATACTGCAGGAGGGCAATACCAGCGAGTTCCTGGCACTGGGCTCCCAGCAGTTGCATCAGGGGGCACGCACTGGCTATGCAACAGCATTGTCAACTACAGGGTCAAATGGTAAGGTGGCCAAGAAGACAGAATCAATGGGAAAAACAGCCACAGGCCAGGCACACTGCCCAGTATGTCCCAGCTGGGCACCAACATTCCTTGCTATACCACCAGCAGGCCTCTTCCCAAGGGCAGGCCCCTACTGTGAGCGGCCAGCCAGAGTCAGGCAGAGGCTCCCCCGCCAGGGGACCCAGAAGCCCATGGCCACTCAGGCCGGACCCAGAGTGCACCCAGCTTATGCTGCTGCAGTGTCAACAGCCACCCAGACATATCCAGTGACCCAGCACCAACTCAACGGGTCGTCCAGCTCAATGCCTGCAGAGGTAATGGTCGAATCATTCCCTGATCCACTGAAGAAAACCATCGGGTCATCTCAGCACTCCTCTGTTACCTGCTGCTGTAGGTGGAGGACAGGGGCGCCTGCAGACAGCTCCTGTCATGGATGCTGGGCATGGTCCTACTGGACAGGAAGGACTCAATGGAACTTCAGGCTATCATCCAGGAGTCCTTCCAGTCCGTGATGGAGGAGGCCCCGGAGTTGCCAACAACGGACAACAAGTCCCAGACAGAGATGGAATCAGAGGCCACCTCTGCGGCCCTTGAAGATCCTCCAGTGGAACATTTGCGGGCTGCAGCAGAAAATTCACTTAGTGATTGAAGCTGCAGTTCCCAGGATAAAGTTTGGGATGTCTTTGTTCTAGGGGGACATTTTCCCAATTCGTAATCAAATCCCAGCCACGTACCCCGGGGATTCTCGGCCCTCCCTTTCAGCGCGGGGAATTGATGGGGGGGCCCGGCAATTAGTTAGGACCACTACCCCCTCTTTCCCAATTCCAATGCCCACCCATCAACTTTTGGGGAAAAGGGCTTTAGGGTTAAAAGCTGTCCCCCTACACCTAGTGGATGGTTTCTCGGGGTTTTTCAATATTTCCCCCGGAAAAGGGCCTTGGGTTTCCCCCTTGACATTTCAGAGGTGGAAGAACCCCCCCCACAGGGGGTCTTTTTGGGTGGCGGGGGGGTTGTAAAATGCCCCCCAAACCCAATACTTTCTTCTGTCTCCCCCTTCCCAAACGCGCGGGGGAGGCATCTTTGCAGCTTTTTGCTGGAGGGGGGTTTCCTGAGATCGCCCCCCTAATAATGGTGAGCCAACCCATCACTAGGGTTTGGCTTTTTTGGACGTCACCTATCTCTAGGCGGTTGCTCCAAAGGGCGAGGGGGAGGTCCCCCCCATCTCCCCAGTGATCACTTTGCAGTGGCCCACCACGCTGATGGTCCAGCGGTGCCCCCCCCCCTTACCCCTTTACCCTCAGAGGGGAATTTAAAAAAGGGCCAAACTCCCAGTGTTCCAGGAGGTCATTGAGCCTTTTCGGCGAGTTTTCCTCTTCCGGAAAGCCCCAGGGGAGGCGGCTCAAAACTTGCAGGGGGCCCCCTTCCCACATGTGCACCCAGGGGCAGCCATACCTAAATTTACAGGAAAGGGGTTTTAAAAAACGGATTTGGGGGTTTTTTTAAAATGGGGGACGTCAGGGAGAAAGAACCACAGAATAATGTGGTATGCAAGTTTGCCGGAAAGAGGGCACGGTTGAGTCCAGTGTCGCTCGGGGGAAGTGGGTGCGCCATGCATGCCATGTCCCCAACAGGGTCCGGAAGGCTAAATGGTTGAGTGGTGTGCCTCCTTCAGCTTACTCCTCCACTCCTGTTCCGACACAAAAGCCCCTTTTTACTTTATATTGCTCAAAAACACTTTAAAGCACTCACGTTTAAAGCCTTTCACAAAACCCATTTATTTTTATAGTTCCACCCCTCGGGACGGCTTAAGGTTCCTCCCCACCCCCCTTTAAAACACTTTTCCTTTTCCGTTTTTTTCCCCCTGGGAATTTCCTTTTGGCCACCCCTCACTACTCCCCTTTTCCCAAACCCCTCTCCCCCCCTGCTGGTTTTTGCCCTCCCTTGGGTAACCTTTGGGGTCCCATGCCCCCATGTCTTTTTTCCGGGCCCTTTTGCACTGGTGTAGAACATTGCCCCAAATTTCTGTTTACCGCCCCCCTTTTCCTTTTTCGACTCGCCCCCCGGGTTTTAGTCCTGAGAGGGGGGCCCCAATGGACTTCACCTCCCCCCCACCTCGAATTCGGCTCCCTGGCAAATTTTGGCCACTGCACTGTCCATGCCGGGTGCCCCAAAAGGTCCCCCCTCTTCTCGCACCCTACTTCCCCTGCCTCTACCCCGTCCCTTTCTCTTTGTGATTTCCTTTTTGTTAGGTTGGGAATATAGCCCTTTTACACCATTGGCCCGCTCCCTATTTTTCCCCCCCCTTCGGGTCACTTGTAAAATCCCTTGGTTAACGGGCCATTCTGACGAAAGGGCTGGTTAATCCCTGGGGCTCCACGCCCTCTTTCCTTTCCACGGAGGAAAACCCCCACCTCCTCAATCCTTGCATGATCTTGCCTCCTCCTGAACTTTGTTTTCCTGAGGTACAAAACCCCCTCTTTTGCAGTTTCTGTGCCCCTTTCCGGCCCAAAAGCCCATTTTTTCTTGCCCATTCTCTGCCCCCTTTTGGTATATGCCCAGGGCCCCGGGTTAAGAAGTCTCTGGGCCCTAGGCCTTTTTTTGATTGGCGGGGCCCCTTTGAGTTACGGGTTTGTGAAGCGGGCCCCTTCCCGCTTGGGGGGGGGGGGGGGGGATCGGTGTGAGCCGGGTTTTAAAGGTTTTAAAATTTAAAAACATTCTGGCTATTTAAAATTTAAAATTTTGTAGGGGAAATACCTTTAAGGGCAAAACCAAAAACCCTTTTACCAACAGGCCCTTTTTAAATATCTTGTTAAAAACATGCAAATTTTAAAAAGGGAAAAAACTCAAAAACCGCATTGTATTAAATAGTTAGGCTATTAAAGTTTGTGACTATTTACCCATTTTTATTCCCGGCCCAAAACCCCTTTTCAGCAAATATTATTCCCTTTTTAAATCACTGACCATTTTTGTTTCTTTTCTCTTTCATAAGGGGTATAAATCATTAAACTGCAGAAAAATTGGAGGGGAAAATTTCCCCCCACCAACCATTAGCGGGAAAACACACTGTTCTGATGAAACAAAGGCGTGTTTTAGGGGTTTCCAAATTTTGGTTGGGGGTTTAAATTTTTTTTTAAATTTTTTTTATTTCATTTTTATTTTTGTTTTGATTTATTTTTTTTTTAAAATCAATTTTTTCTTAAACACTTGAACTTTTTTTGGTAGTGACCCCTTTGCACTTTTAAACCCTGTGCGCAGTCTTGGATGAGCCCCTGAAAAACCCCTTTGGGCTGCGGGGCCCCCAAAAGCCAGCGCCCTAGGCAAATGCCTTTGTTTTTCCCATGCGGGTTTAAACTGGCCTTCATATGCGCCCCACAGTTGGCAGGTACCCCCCTGCTCGGTTTTACACACCATGACCTGGGTTTTTTTAAATGTCAAAAATGTTTCATATTTAGGGTTTTAGGATTTCTCACTGTTTTTAAAAATTTAAAGGGGGCTTCCCGGGAAAACCTGCGTAGGGGCCCCCATACCCATTTCCAGGGTTTGGGCCCGGATGAAACCGTTCCAAAATTTTTTTCGAAAACCGTCGGATGTCCGCTTCATCAGCTTCAAAAGGCACATTACGGAGCTTGACCCACGTGTAATGACGAGATACATTAGTCAATTTGACCCTCACTGCTGGCGTCACTTTAATACAGACATCTTGGAAACAATTTATTTTATTTTATTTATTTATTTATTTATTTTCAATTTGAGCACACATACAGAGGTACAAAAAAATACAGATAAGAGCAGCATGCCAAAGCCACTTATACTATGCATAGCATTACGGGCTGGCTTAAAATTAACTTAAGATTAACTAAGCAATGATGAAATCAGTGATAAAACATTAATGTAAACAGATTACTATAAAGCACAAGTGAGTATTACAAAGACAGGTCATATGGTTGCATTCAGTCATATGAAGGATTCTGTTAGGTAGTGTTTTTAAAAAAATTAATAAAGTTAGATTCGGTTTTAGGTTTAACATTTATGTGATATAATTGTGAGAAACATTTAAGATATACAATTTATAAGGTTCAGTTATTCAGTATTTATTTGGTTTTGGGTGAGTAAGTGATCTTTGAGTAGAGACTTGAATTATAAACAGGGAGTGTTTCTTTTATATTTACAAGGTATGAATTCCAGATTTTAGGGCCTTTTATGTGCATTGAGTTTTGCTAGTGTGAGATGGACACGAGGAAAATCAAAGAGTGATCTGTGCCTTGTGTTATGGTCATGTGTTCTGTTTTAGGTTGGCAAGGAGATATTTGAGGGGAGGGTTAAAAATCAGAGTTAAGTGTTCTATGTATGTAATAGGTGCAGTTTAAAAAGTATGGATGTTTTGTATGGTGAGTAGGTTTAGTGTATTGAATATGGTGGAGTGTGCTGCCTGTAGTGGAATTTGTTATCATTCTAACTGCAGCCTTTTGTTGGGTAATTAGTGGTCTGAGATGGTTAATTGTTGTTGAGCCCATGCACAAATTCCATAGGTGAGATAGGGGTAAATAAGAGAGTTATATAGGGCCAGGAGGGCTGACTGTGGAAATAGTACCGTATCTTCGATAGTATGCCTACAGTCTTGGAAATTTTTTTAGAAATTTGTTGTATATGTGTATGAAATTTGAGTCTATTATCAAGGTGGATTCCTAAGAATTTTCCCCCTGTTAGCTTGTGATAGGTGATCCGTTTATCATTATGTTAAGAGGGACATCTGTAGCTCTGTTACCAAACTGAATGAAGTAGGTTTTTGGGTCAATGTTTAGTGTAAGTTTGTTAGTCCTCATCCAGGTGATATTTTCTGTAATTCGGTATTTACAGTATTGGTAGTGTGACGGGCTCGGGTGAGAGAAGACATATGTAGTGTCATCTGCAAATAGTGTGGGTTTGATTTAATTGCGAAGCATTTGGAGGTCATTTATTATGGAAAGAGAAGAGGGCCAAGGACACTTCCTGTGGGGACACCAACTGTAATTGGTTGCGCAGAAGAGTTTCCCCCATTTGCGTACACATATTGGTTTCTGTTGCTGAGGTAAGGACTTGAGGTAGTTGAGGGAGTGTGCCCTCTTATTCCATAGTGTGACAATTTTACGTGGAGCAAGTCATGGTCAACTGTATCAAAAGCTTTAGTAAGTCAATGAAGATCCCCAGTGGGACTTCTTTTTCTCTATTGCAGTGTATAATGTTTTTAGCATGTGTATAATGCATCATTAGTATTTTTATTAGGCTGAATCCAAATTGGCAGGGGTTGAGTATGTTTTGGGAGATAAGGTAAGGGGTAGATTCGTTTATGAATTAATTTTCGAAGATTTTTTTAGAAAAGGGGGTAAGTTGGATATTGGCCCATAGTTATTCAACTCTGTTTGGTCTCTCCTTTGTGGTCGGGGTGACCCTTGCTATTTTGGTACTGTAGGGAAGGTGGGGATTAAATGATTTGTTAAGAGTGTTGAAATGATGGAGTTAGCATTGTGACATTTTTTGTATTTAAAGGGTGGTAAGGTACTTAAATCCCCCTGCCTTTTTTTGGCTTTTTAAATAAGGGGACTTCGTATGGGTTAGTCGGAGCTAGGAACGTGTGTTCGGGTAGTTCCCGGGTGAGGTAGTCTTTTTGGTGGGTTTTAGCTTGGGATTTTATTGGCAAGGTTTTGTCCAAATGTGGAGAAAAAAATCTTGGTCTGTTTGTGTTTCTGTTGGTGGGAGTTGGGTTCATCTGATTTTGCAAATTTTTATTTCGTTTTTTCGTGATTTCTTTTTTGTTCCCAAAATTTCTGATAGGGTTTTCAGGTCTTTTTTATATCACCTCGAAAGTTGGGAAAATTGTTTTTAAAATACAATTTTTTTCCCTTCTTTTAGGCTGGTTGGTTTGACGATAACGTTTTTTTTGGTTTGGGTTATGTGCCCCATTCTGTAGTTTTTATATTGGTGTTTTGTATTTATGGTTTTTAAAATGGGGTTTTAGCCGGGGGACTTTCGTCTTTTGCTGTCATCTTTTTATTTTTTTTGGGGCGGGTGTTTGTTATAGAGGTTTTGGGTCTTTTTTAGAAAATTTAAACATTCGTCAATATCTGATAGTTTCTAGTAGTGTCCCAATCAATGTTTGCTATTTTGGGTTGTGAAGTTATTAATGGCTCCCTATTGTGAAGTCGAAGGTGATTTTAGTAGTGTTTTGGGGTAGTTTCCCAAAGGTTGTTATGGGGAAAGTGGGTAGTGGTCTGTGGTATTTTCTGTAATTTGCTGTTTTTAAAAGGGGATTGGGGTTGGTCCGATGTGGTCAAGTGGGGAAAACTAGTCTCTGAAAAATCTCTAACCGATTTGGGGGAAGATTACTAAGCAACACAGACCCCAAACTTATCCCTTTAGAACGTTTAAACTGGGTGGCACTCGAGATCCAAGGTTTTTCCTCAAAGGGAAAAAGGAGGAGTAGTGTAAAACAGAAGGGGGGGGGGGGGGGGGGAAAAAGCGCTCCCTTTACAGGCAAGGGGAAAAAAGAATAACAGAGCGGCAAAAAAGAGGTCAATATATCAAAAATGGTGGGGGAGCCCTGGTCGAGAAATAGAAAGCATCGAATTTAAAGCTAAAAAAACCCTTTGGAGTCAGGATCGCGGGGGGAACTAAAAGCCAAAATGAAATCGAAAGAAACCCAAAGTATTTCTTCTCCTATGCCAAATCAAATCGGGAACAAGTCCGTTTGGGGCCCCCTACTTAAAAAAGATGGGCCCCTCAAGATGACAGCAAGGAAATGAGTGAGCTATCAAGTCCCAATATGATCAGTTTTTAGCAACCCGCAAACCCAGACTGAGATCGAAGATAAAAATGAATTTTTTGGGGCCCAAAAAATTTTTTAAAACAAAAGCCTATCCGAGTTATCCTGACCCCAAATAATTCGAACAGGCGATTAAATAAATCCCCTGCATTGCCCCGGGGCCCAGACTCAGGAACTCTTGTTCATCAAGAACTGCAAGAACCCCCTATCACGGCCTTTCCATCCTATGGAGGGGAGAGGGACACGGGGGTCGTCCCCAGTTACAAAAAACAAAGACATGCCCCCCCCAAAAAGGGGGGATTTAAAGCAACAGCAAAGAACTACAGACCAATGCAAAAACACCCCCTATCAAAAAAAATTTTTTTAAAAGGGCCCTAAAAGCAAAAACACGCTCTTAAAAAACCCATCATTACAAACCCGGGGCAAAGGGGTTTGAACAGGTCGTCCTGCTTCTCAACTTTGGGCCACGCAAGGCCCTAAATGCCTAGAACAAAAAGAATGCAGTTGTAATATTACAGATTTGCAAAACCCTTCGACAAGGTGCCATGGCGTGAATAGCGCACAAAATGGTGTAAAGGAATAACGGGAAAAAGTCGGTCGTTGGATCTTAATTTTCCTCCTAAAGAACACAGGGGTAGTCGTCAAAGAGTTAAAGGCCGAGGAGCTACGGGTAAAAGCTCGTTCCACAAGGACAGTACTGCTCCCTCTTGTTCCTCTCCTTTTATCGACTAGACAAGGATGTCAGCCCAGCCCTGTTTCCTTTTCAGATGAACCGAATCTGCATGCAGTGTCTTCCCTTGCGAAATTTTAAAATTCTCAGATATGGTAAAAGGGAAATTAAATTTTCAGAGTACAAAACAAATTTGGCCCCAAAATAGAGCGAAACACCAACGTCAAAGACTGGATGTCATGGGGGTTTCCCTTCAAGGACCAACATTGTTCAAACGATCTGCTAGAAAAATGACAGGTGGGTAATGGAACCCTTTAAATAGGGGAGGCCAAGCCCTGATGACTCTTCAGGGGCCTTGTTTATTAGGCTGGATATTGCGCCCTAACGCCCTTTTAAGGGGGTGAATTTTCCGACCAGAAAATGTACAGAAACTTTCACGGCGCGCATAAGGAGATAAAAAACCTCAATTTTTGGGAGCATTGGGTTCCTAAATGTATTCCTGGAACGCAGGAGGGGGAGTCATGATTATATCACCTGGAAAATCTAGAGGGGCTAGTACCCAACTTGCAAACGAAAAATCACTATTTCGAAAGCAAAAAACTTGGCGACGATGCACCATCCCCCAATGAAAAGCAAGGGGGGGTCAATGACGTTAAGGACCCTAAATAAGTGTCAGGGGCCCGAGAGTTCAACTGCCCCCCAGCCCAAATAAGGGGGAACCAACGACCCTGGAAATCTTAAGCTGGCACTGGACAAGCACCTAAATCGTTCCGGTCAGCCCGGGCTGTGGCTCGTTGTTGGTTTGCGTGCAGCCCGCAGCAACGCCTGGTTTTCGGCTTGACCACCAGGAGGGTGGTCTAGACCCCCCCGGCGGGGGCGTTGACCCCCGGAACTTTCCAGGTAAACTCCCGGGAGGGTTTTTTTATGTGGGGAAATACGTTATCATTTTGTTTGTTTAATTCGTAACGGTGGGTCCCGGTCTTGCGGAGTTTTATTGAAATCACCCGGAGTAGTAAGTGACTTTGTTCATGCGTTATCGTTATCATTTTCTTCCTGATTTTGACTAAATTGGCAAAGTTTGGGCTGTGGAATTGTAGATGTTTTTCAATGTGAGAGGTTTTTTTAGGTATTGGTTTGTTTTTGCTATTATATATTCCCCCTTTCATCCCTTGTGATTTTTAGTGTACATTTAGTTGGTTGAGTAGTTATGGTGTGCCACCCCCCTTTTTGGTTGGCCTAAAGTTTTGGGATGGTGTGTAACCAGGGAAAGGCATAGACACTGTATTCAGGCTTTAGCCAGGTTTTGTTGTGTAATGATGGACATATTGGCTGTAAGGAATTTAGTAATGCTATGAGGTCATCGTAATGCTTGCTTAAAGATCTGATATTGTAGTTAAAATAGTTATGTTTTGTTTTGGGTCGAAAGTGCCTTTGATTGTTCGGGTGTGTAATTAGTAACTGTTTGATTCATTTAAGTCATTAAATAAAAGGTTTGGTATCGGTCAATGCTTTTAATCATAAGATTTGTAGGAATTATAGTTAGAAATAAATATAAAAAAAAAGTAAATAGTCTTAAATAAAAAATGCACCTGAATTATTTAACAAAGTAAAATAATGAGCTAAGGGACTATACAAATAAAGTGATGATATATAATAGGCTTGGGAATATGATAGTAGGTAGTTATAAAAATAATTTTTTAAAGTTGAATTATGTTTAAAATTATAATAAAAAGGGGGTAATTGGTTTGGTGAACAAAAAGTGGAAAACAATAAATGGCTTTGGAAAATTTAAAGGCAAAATTTTGGAAATTATTCTACTTGACCTGAGAATAGCACCCTTTTTATTTTTAAAAATTGTGAATATTAAATAGGGTGTTTATAAAGCTAAAATAAAAGGGGGAAAATATATAAGGGACTAAAATTAAGTAATGGTTAAGCAAAGTTTAAATGGACTGATGGTAGGATTTATAATTTTCACAACTTATAATATAAAAATACACTTGAAATGGTACTTGCTATTGCACTAGAGTCTGGTATAGATTGTTGTCAAGATCAAGATTATAACTATAGATTTATATTGACCAAAATAAAATTCACAATTAAAGTACAAAAGGAAATAAATAGTAAAAAATCACAAGGTAATGTCTTGGTTATTAATATGTTAGTAAGATGGTAGACAGGTACCCAGGTACACAGGTTCAAAGGATAATATAAAGGTTTGGGGTTTTGATTGAATATTAAAAACTGAAAATTTAGCAAAAACAAATGTATGGGAAAGTATAAAATATTGTTTAATGTACAAACGTTAAAAAATTGAACCACCAAAAAACTTCATACACTGAGTGTTAGCACTTTCACAAAAAACATTCTATATGCACCATCCGTGCCACTCCTTATAAGTCTCGTCACCTGATGTGGGTACGCATATAGTATAAATCGTTGGCATCAAAACCTGGGCTGACGTAGAGTTATCACCCAATGATGTTTCGATTATTAAGACCCATTTCGAGGGATGTGTATATAAAAGTGTTGTTCATATTCATGTAATTCTGTTGGGTAGATCCTAAGGGTTTGGCGTTCAGTGATAGGATGAGGGGGAGCAGGGAGGGGGGGTGTTACCCACAGAGTTGTATGTATGTGTATGTTAAGCTGTAGGTAGGATTGTGTTAATTTTTGACTTAAATGAGTTTTATTTATTATATTTTTGGATGTATGTTTCTTATATAAAATAAAATAAAAAAAACTGATGAGGCTAATTTCCCACCGTATTAACTTCCGGTACACACCTAGGCGCCCAAGTTGTCTCTTGTAGCTCGTCGGGGTACAAACAGAGAGAGGTTGCTTGCATGACCACACTCGTCTCAAGAGGCACAGCAATAAGGAACTACTGCACGACAGCACAACCTCTCGGCCCGAAATAGTGAAAAATAAAGAGATCACTCGTTCTTAGATCATCAGTGTACATAATTGTGATAAATTATTACTACCTGCTAGGCAGAAATTTCTTATTTGAGTTGTTGCTTTAAACAATTATTTTTTTTATTATTAAAGATTCGCAGGTATTTTCCCGGCACGGGCCTTTCCAAGTGGTGGCCCGGACCTTGGCTCCCTTTAGGGACTGTCTGAGCATAAGTTCCCATGGGAGGGGCTCAAGTACCCTCCTCATCTTTGGGACCAAATGTCACCAGGCATAACCACAAGCTAGGACTCTATGGTCTGCCATCCACACCACAAGGGGGCTAATGGAATGACAGTCTTATGAGATACAGGCTCGGGCTCAGGCACCCCTTAAACCCCCTACCTAGAAGGGCTGGTGCACTGGTATCGATGTGCTTTAAGAAGTTGCTCTTAACCCTTTTAAAACGGTTCAAAATTAGATCGACGTTCGTTCATATCCGTAGTGCCTCAAATGTGATCTATGTTTCTTTTTTACATACTTTTAAAAAAAAAAAAACGTTCTACACTTAGTATATACGTTTGGGTCCATGTAAGGGTTGTTAACATGAGTTAGTCCTGAAATTGTATTTATTTTCGCGATGAAGGTACTAACAATAATATTTTTACATGTATTATGATATCATATAATTATTTCAAAAAAATCTTATAGAAACTAAGGAAAATATGTTATTTTTAAAAATTAAAACATACTGTTTAAAATTATAGAAAGTACTGAAAAATATTATAATTTAAGAAATAAAAAAGTATTTATATAAAATTTTGCTGTTTGTTAAAAGAAAATAAATATTTATTATAAATAAAAATTGCCTTGAGAGAGTCTGTGTTCTTTTTTCTAATCATAATTTTTGAAAACCTTCTACGAGGTTATAATTTTATATTTTATAAATGTCTTACTTTTGTTTTAGTTATTATTATCAGGAATTAACGTTAATTACTTGAATGAAAGTGATGGAGTAACTGGAAGATGGAGAGAAAATTAGGTTGGATCCGAGTATGGAAATTTTATAAGGTTACTTGCATGAACTTTGTAATTACATTCATACAAATATTCTCGTTGAGAGGTAACAACTATATATTGTTTACAGTAATTACCTCCATGTAGACGTGTGAGAAACTTTAGACACTCCTGGTCGCTACAAGCGGACCCGTCGACCTCACACATATTTCATTTCCGGCGGGTGGGAAACCATTTGGACACGTTTTCCTTACACCTGTTGTCCTGTTCACCTAGCAGCAATATAGGTACCTGGTTGTTAGTCGACTGGTGTGGGGTGCATCTGGGGGACAAGATTAAGGACCCCAATGGAATTAAGGTTAGACAGGTCCTCGATGACCGCACTGACTTTTTGGGTTTCGGTTTCCTGGGTTGGTTAACCCATACGGGAGCTTAAAAAATCCGAACGGAAATCTTAAATCTTATCTTATCCTAGTAACAAGTACTCTAACTTAGAGTGGGATGATTAGCACCCACAAGTACGGACGTGCTAATTAAGTTGTGGGACTATTATTTGTAACAAAAACAAATTCTTGCCAACAAATAGAGCGAAAAACCAACGTCAAAAAGACATGGCGAAAGTGATATATGTCGGAGGATCTCACCTTCAAGGACCTTAAAACATTGTATCAATCGCATCTGCCTAGTAAAATGACAGGTATTGGAAATGAGAACCTTCAAAACTAGGGAGGCCAAGACACATGATGACACTCTTCAGGTTCACTTGTTTATCTAGGCTGGAATATTGCTGCACTCTAACAGCACTTTCAAGGCGGTGAAATTGCTCTGACCTAGAATATGTACAGCGAACTTTCACGGGCGCGCATAACGGAGATATAAAACCTCATTCTGGGAGCGCTTGCTTGAGCGTTTCCCTAAACCTGTATTCCCTGTGGAACGCTGGAGGGAGAGTACATGATTATATAACCTTGGAAAATCCTAGAGGACTAGTACCGAACTTTGGCACACGAAATCACTCACTACGAAGCAAAAGACTTGGCAGACGATGCACATCCAACAATGAAAAGCAGGGGTGTCACTAGCACGTTATTAAGAGACATACAATAAAGTGTCAGGGGGGGCCCGAGGACTGTTCAAACATGCTCACAGGCACACATAAGGGGGCATTACAACAACAGACCCTGGGCAGTCTTCAAGCTCGGCACTGGAAAGCACCTAAAGTCAGTTCATGATCAGCCGGGGATGTGGCTCGTACGTTGGTTTTGCGTGCACAGCAGCTGCAACAGCCTGGTTGATCAGGCTCTGATCACCAGGAGGCTGGTCCAAGACGGGCCCGCGGGGGCGTTGACCCCTCCGGGAAACCTCTCTCCAGGTAAACTCCAGGTATGTCCTTCGCAACCAGTTGAACCCTGAACACCAAAAGTATTTGAACACAATTGTAATAAATACTACAGTCATTCACCGTTCCTGTTATATGGCAACAATAGCTGTAACAATCCAGAATTTTCTGTTTAGATTAATACCCTGATGACAATGATCATTGCCTAAGGGTTATAATGGGAGGTCACAGCTTTCCCAAACGTTGTTGCACCTGTTTCCACCATCTATTCGCTATTTGACCTTGCAGCACACATGTCAAGGAATCATATATAGACACGCAGGATTTTCAGACTTCAGTCTGATGCTGCAAAACATCACATCCCCATTCTATTCTCCCTGCACACTCTCCAAGACTATTATTATTGACTTCTCCAGATTTACCTTCATCCAGTAGCTATCCCAAACATGGTGTACAACTTCCCCCAAAAACTACTAACCGGTCTCCTCAAATGAGCATAGTTGATTCCGTCAACATAGCCCACCAAGCCAGGCCAAGGTTTCTGCACACGATATTCACCCCATTTTCTTACGACGATCTCTAGCATCCTAATAAAAAGGTATTCGGAACCACAGCAAACATGGTTGTGTACTGGACAAACCATGCCGAAGACCCTGCCTCCGGTTGCCCTCTCTTCCCACAAACCATTGATTTGCACCCTTACTTCGCTACTGAGTTTAACGTATACTCCCACCCCACTATTCTCCTCACCAAACCCCTGTATGAGGAGAATATACTGCATGCTCCTCTTCCACCCTGTTCTAAGCACCTTGCCAACCAATCGAATCAATGCACCCTATGCCCCTTCCATGTCCTCCAGGAACCACTTTTGATCACATGGTGGCTCGATCATTGACCTACCCAGCAACCCTAGTGAGAATCAAACACCACCCTCAATACTACACATTTAAGCTATTTCCCAAGAATTTTTCGAGCGAACAGCTTTATAATCAAAGCACAAAAAACTGAAAATTGGTAGGTAATTCCGAATGGTAACTCTGCTTGTTACACCTTTAGGACCAACTCCACCAACCACCGTTGCCTTGATATCTCCAATCTTACTCTCCCGTCTCTTTCTATGGATTCATTAAAATTACTAGGAAACCCCTTTAGAAGACCCAGGGTTGTTACATAAATTCGCTTGGTAAAACCTATCTATCCCTGGCACATTTACCTTCACTCATGTCCATAAGGTGCTCTCCGTATTTCCTCCTCTCAATGACCTCACCCAGTGGCTCCCATCACTCCTCACCAGTTTGCCTGGCACTGATGTCAAATACCTGCCCAAGTAACCTCGCCATCCACACCACTTCTTTTCCCGTACTCATCAAAACATTCTATCTGATTTGCAATCATCCCAGTTGTGTCCTGTAATCCTGAACCTCTCAAAATCCCCCACCGAAGAGAAATGACTTGCAATCCCGGTAATTGTAGTCGTTTGCTGTCCATACTTCTGTCTTTGCGTTAAGTTAGTTTAATATGTTTATTATGCACCCCATACACATACTGTGGGCGGTAGTCAAAGATTGACAGATGGTTCATATTGGTCCTGGGAATGGACTCCAAGTTTTGATTGCTGAGAGAAGTTACAGAGGTATTGAACTCACCAATTTAACAAAGGTAATGAACTCACAATTTACAACGGTAATGAACTCACCATTTACAAAGGGTAATGAAACTCCTGGTAAGTCTGGTCACAATCATGTGACAGTTACAAAGGTATTTACAGATTACAGAGGTACGTAATTGGGTCAGGGATGGGCCCCCAAAGTTTTGATAGCTGAACTAGGTACAAAGGTAATGAGCTCACAAGTTACAAAGGTTAAGAATTCTGTAGAATGGTTACTTACGTTTTACTTTGGCTACAAAATCATGAACAAAATTATAGAGTACTATGAGCAATTCCACTTCACACCCGGTCACAACTGTAATGAGTTTTGGTGCAAATATGGATTGTTGGTCACCACACACCACACACACGCACACACACACACACACACACACACACACACACACACACACACACACACATCACACCACACAACACACACTTTAGTTTATTTCTTTATGCACCCAAGTCAACAAGCCGATGGTTTGTCACCCCAGGAGTACTTGGTTCCAGCTCGCTTGTACCATACCACTGCAAATCGCTCCCACATCCCCCTCATCTTCTTGCAAATCCCTTATTCCTGTCCTTCCAACATTTGTATTTCTTCCCATGGGTTGAAACCCCGCCAACGCCCCTACCGCATAACAATACCGTAATTAGATACTAAATAATTTGACAATCCATACCGCAAATTGTTTAATGCATTTGCCCTCACTCAACATAAAATTGACGTATTTCTACCTTAGCCACACTTATCCCACCATACTACACATCCTCCCAGTCTTACCTCCACATGGAGAGCTGTTCCCAAAATACTGCAAAAACTTCCACTACCTCTCCATACCCACCAACAAAACCCCATTCCGTACATTAGCTGACTGACTGCGGCCTGTTGGGGGAATGGTGAGGTTTGTGCACCAGCACCCCTCTGCTGTTTGTCAGGAGAGCTCTCATAGCAACAATATGGCGCTGAGTCTGAGTATCCGACGTAGGAATGTTATAACACTGTCGGGTTGGAGCTGCTTACGTGGGGCGATTTCCCCCTTAGGCGCAGGTGTTACTTTCGGCAATCATCCGGGAAAAGTACGGAGTGAGGTGTGAGGTTTATGGTGTGGCCCTGAATGGGGCCTTTCGTCTATTCGTCAAGTTAAATTCGACGGCTGGTGTACGAGTCGGTTGGTGTAGGAAATTTGAGTTGTGAGTATTGATGTGTCCAGTGTCAAAGTGCGATCATAGACGTCTTCGCCACTATACGTGGGTGAACGTTGCGAAATGTTCCCCTTCGAGGCTGACGAGGAGGACTTACGGAATGTTTTGATGCTTTGGTACCGTGCCATCTGGCAAACCCAGGACAAGTGGGCGGCAGGTGCGTACATGGGACGTCCGGAGGGTACATTCTCACTCCCAAAATGACACTGAGGCACCCGATTCCGTCATAGTCGTGATGCGGGAAGTTAGGTCCCAGATTCTAGTGGCGGTATGCTGGGCAGCGAGGTAATGCAGGTTGATAGTGGGGAGTATGACCATATGGAGGCGACGTTGTGGGAGGCAGTGGAGGGCGCCGGCCGCAAACTGGTGGAGCACCAAAGGTTTATCAGGTGTTGGTTCGGTCGTGGAGGAGAATTCCAAAGGGAAATCGAGGAGATGGCCGTCTGTGGAGTGACATTGTGGGAATGAGTCTCTTGTGGTGCATGATGGGCGTGGCACGAGTTTGTCGTGGAGCCAAAAATGGCAACTTTGCCGGGTGTCGGGGGAAGCGAGGACGTGCTTAATTCAGCAGGAGGTTGTAAGAGTGGATGGAGGAGCCTCGAGGAGGTATTGAAAATTTACATTCTTCGCGGGAGGATAATTGCATGGTCGTGAAATGGTTGCCTGCGTCGAAAGGAGAGTGTGGACGGTGACAGGCACGAGAAGGTCGGGAGGACAACTGCAGGCACAGAAGAGGAGTCAACCGAGATCTGTGCGACAGGTCACAGTAGACGGTTGATATTCACTGATGAGGAATATTCGGGAAGACAGTATGGCGGTAGAGAGGAGTGTCACGAGGAAGTGGGCGGCTGCGTTCAGATCGATGATGTCCTGACACCGCGCAGAGAGGTATGGGAGGAAAGGATGTATATTTTCGTGAGACAGCCAGGATAAGAGGGCATCGAAAAGGGGGGGGGGTGGATGGTGACATAATAAAAACCAAATTTTGACCCTGGGCAAGAGGCCCTGGAAGGGTGAGAGGAGAAAGGATTGGAAGCTTTAGAAAGGCCTTAGATTGCATGTCTGTGGAATGTGAATGGATGTGTAATGGTATGAAGAGGGAATGCTTTTCGTTTGCTCTTACGTCGATACCAGAGTGGACGTAGTCTTTCTACAGGACATAATTTCCGGGAGGGTAAAGTGCTCGAGGTGGAAGGGTTATAACGGTGTTGACTCTGCCATCGGCACGTTTGAAAGGTGGTGTGGTTTATTGATTTAAAGGAGGGAGGCCCGTTTGTGTTGCAAAGGGATGACGTGAATGGGGGTGGGGGGGGGTGGGTGTTGCGTGTGTGGGTGTGTGGATTGGGGGCAGAGGGTATAAACTTTGCTTTAAGTGTGTATGCACCAGCTGGAAAATGATATGAAAGTAAAAGAGGGATTTGTTGTGTGATGATCTAGTTTTGATTTCCCGTGGTTTACATGAGGTGGCATCGTAGGTGGGGGACTGGGAATTGTGTGATCAGGTGAAGGAGGATGTGGAACCTCAGAGGGGCGGCGGAATATGTTGACAGCATTACGCAATCTATTGGTGGTCGTTCAGTTGAGGGATGCTGGTAGGTGGGGGAGCGTTGGGAGGTGGGAGAACTTTCGTGAGGACGAGGTACGCGCAGGTTAGTAGGGTTCGTATATATCTCATCAAGGGCTAGTGTCAAAGTCTGTCGTACTTATTTGACCTAGCTTTTAAGGATCATTAGGGTGGGGGTTTTGTAGTAGAAGTAGAAGTGGGATTATCTTAGCTTGTATCTCTAGGGATATTGGAAATTATATACGAGTCTGTTGGGTAGATGAGGAGGGCGTTGGGGGGTTTTTCGGGAGCTGTGGGAAGAGATTATCTGAGGAGGTACAAGGTGTGGTGGTCGTAGGGTGACGTGGTGGGATGGTGTGTGGCTAAGGACCGGGATTCGGCATTATTTTGTGGGGAGGGGGGGTAAAAGGATTAATTCTTTAAAAATTTGGCGTTGCATTAATTATTGGAGGGACAGGTGGTCACCGCGCGCGCTTGTTATGTAAAAGGGACAGTAGGAGGGTGTTATCGATGGACACATTATGATACTTGAAGGAGCGGTTGCGGGAAAACTTCAGGTCGAGCGGTTCAAGCGGGGTGAGAGTAATGGCGGGGGTGGAGGAGGTGTTATGGGGAGATGGCAGTCTTCGTGGGTTGACGCAGACAAAAAAAACAACGTCGCACGGCAACAGCTCTTCCATGTTTGGAGGTACTTGTGTCGGTGGGTGGGTTTATGGGACGGGTCAGGTATCCACACTGGATGGGATCGGTGTGTTTGCGGATACGTGGTACGAAAAGTATTGGCGGGAGGAAGGGGTAGGATTAGGGGATTTAGAGAGGGTGTGGGGAGTGTGCCATGTAGGTTAGGACACTGTGTGATAGGGAAAAAGCTTTGGGGGGGGGGACATAATGAGGGGAAATATGGAGAGCTTTGAGTGCCATGCGAAGGGCAACTGCACGGGATTCGATGGACTGCCGGCGGAGTTTTATCAACAGCATGGCGTTAATAAAAGGTTTTTTGTGAGGTACTTAACTTGATGAAAGTTCTAAGGGGCAAGTGTTGGAGTGAGAAGAACAGGCAAGCTTGTAGTTGTTATTGGATACCGAAGGGTACAGGAACAGGTCTCGCTCAGGGACTATAGAACAATCTCATTGTTATGGGGATTATAAGTATTTCGCACAACCTCACATTTTAGGAATAGGCCCTCAAGTGTGTGGTAGGGTGAGGCAGTCTTGTATCGGAACCCACTCTCGTATTGGGTTGCCAGGTAGGTCTATGGGGGGTACGAGCGTCACTCGGCGTCTTTTAAGGGATTTATGGAAGAAAAGGGGGGATGGGAGGGGGGGGGGTTTGGTTGCATAGACTGGCAAAGGAGCTTATGATTAAGGGGGGTGGAGCGGGAGGCGTTGAGCAGCTATCCTTAGGAAACAGGGCTATGGGGAGGAAATAGTGGGAGGGTAATAGAGGCGTTATATAGTGGGGCAATGGTCGAGAGGTACAGATTATGCGCAGATTAGGGGGGGGATTGTATGGGCGAGGGCTTCTCTTAGACAGGGTCTGTCCTATGTCACAGCTTTTATTTGCATGCTGACAGGACCCCTTTAATAGAATGGTGGGAGCCATATGGGGTTAGTGAAAAGGGTATCGCGCGGGGGGAACTCGGGGGCCGTTTTGGCCTGTTCCCTCATATGGGTATGTAGATGAAACCACTGTATGGTTAGAGAAAGGGTATCATATAAGGCCTTAGCATGGAGTGAGTCGAACACGTTTGTGTGCAACTGGTATGAGGGTAAATTGGAGAAGTCCTGTTATGGGGTTGGTACTTGGGGGGTGGGGAGCGGGGTCGAGAGGGGTATAGTGCAGTCGGTAAAGAAGCGGGTGACGCGCGCACTCTTTAAAAATTTGTGGTCTAATCTATTCAGATGATCTTGAGGTTGCACGTGTTAATAATTCGTCATGTTGGTAGAAAGGATACTACGGGTCGATGGGAGCATTGCGGCCTTATCATTTGAACCTTGTGCAGGTGCCATAGGTAATTCATGTTTTAATTGTATAGAAGGTTGGCATGTGGCTGCCGTGTTCCCTTTAACGGGGCACGCAATTGCAACTATACTTAGGGGGGTTCGTTTTTAATCGGCGCGCGCGCCTACGCGCGGTTTCAGGTTGTGATTGGTTAGAGAAGGGATGTCGTATCTGTTAAAGGTGCCGTCAGGGGGGGTTGGGTTTAATTGAATTTAAGTGGCCCAGGGTCAAATGTATCTTTATTAAATGGATGGTGATGAGGGAGGGTTGTGAATGGGGGGGGGGGTGGGTTATCAGGTACACACCACCCCTACCCTTTTGGAAACGCATGTTTTTTACTTCTGGGACGGAGTTGAGGGAGTGTGAAACCCTATTTTGAGGCGGCAGCGTGATGGTTAGGGATCTGGGTAAAGTAGGCCACCTTGAAAAGCATAAATTAATCAACGAATATCAGCATGTTTTACAAAGGGGCGTATCTGCCTTACGAATTTTATAACTTTTTTCACAAAGGTATTTGAGGAGGTAGATCATGGTAATGATATGATATATGTGTTAAGGACTTTGTTAAGGCTTTTGACCAGGGGTCCACATTCAGAGACTATTGAGGAAAATTAAAGACATGGAATAGAGGTGTAATTTTTTCATGGATAGAGGATGGCTTGAAAAATAGGCAGCACGAGGAGTTTGCATAAATGGGGTGAGGATTTCAGAGTGGGGGAAGCTCACGAGCGGTGTTCCACAGGGGTCAGTGTTGGGGCCCCCTGCGTTCACAATATACATAAACGGACATAGTCGCTCGGGCTCTCTCGAGCGACCTCGGCAAGTTTGCCGATGACACCAAAATAGGCCGTCGAATTCATTCTGACGAGACATTGAGCCTCCAGGAAGATTTGAATTGATGATTTGCAGTGGTTGAGATAGAGAAGTGGCAGATGCAGGTTAATATAGACAAATGCAAAGTTCTAAATGTTGGACAGGCCAAAAAAACCATGGCCAAATATAAACTAAATAATGATGTAGATCTTAATATTACGGTTGCGAAAAGACGCGCGCCTCTCGCTGTTCTGGTTAGCGTACCACTGAATCCAAGGACAAACAGTGCATAAATGTTCGCAAATAAAGCTATAGAATCTTGGCTTATATCAAGAAGCATAATAATAGGAGTCCTCAGGTTCTTGTTATTCACTCTATACATCCTTGGTTAGGCCCTCATTTAGATTATGCTGCCAGTTTTGGACCGTATTACAGGAATGGATTAAATTCTCTGACAATGTACAAGGCTAGGCAGACAAAGTTGATCCATTGAATCAGAACTTCCCTATGAGGATAGGGATAAGGGCCTGACACTGGGGGGGGAACTCTCTAGAAAGACGTTAGAATATAGGGGGATATGATTGAGGTTTATAGTGGATGACAGGAATAAATAAAGGGGAATGTAAAATAGTGTGCTGGAAAATATCTAGCTTGACAGGACTGCAGCACTGGTTTTAAGTTGGAAAAATTCAGATTCTCGGATGGATATGAAAGTACTGGTTTGGTAAATAGGTTGTGGATGAGTGGAAACAAACTCAAGTACAGTATGGAGGCCAGAAAGCCCAACACCCCCCCTAGTGTAGCTTTAAAAATAGGTTGGATAAATACATGAGTTAGATGTGGGTGGGTTGTGAGTTGGAACTGATAGTTGTGCTAAACATGTCGGTTGCCGTGTTCCTCCTTAAGTCCAATGTGACCTGCCTGACTAGGTTTGGGTTGCATTGGCTTAAGCTCGGGTAGGGACTTGGACCTGCTCGCATGGGCAGTAGGCCTTCTGGCAGTGTTCCTTCGTTCTTTTGTTTCTTATGTTCTTAACAAATAAGTATGATGTGAAGGATGTCGGCGGAAAGGGGTTGTGGTCCGGTGCCGAGGGGGAATTTTCCATGTATGACTGGGGAGTTATCATGGAGAAGGTTTGGTAGGTTAAGGTTACAACCCGTGGGACGTGAAGGTGATGCAACGGTTTTTTTTTTGCATGGGATTTTACCATCAGGGAGTGGTCTTCGAGGCTAGACGGGTGGTAGAGGGGGGGGGGGGGGGGGGTGGGTATGTGGAATATGTGGCGGGAGGTGATTCTGCTTTCCATGTGTGTATGTTTGAGGGGTTGGGGAAGAGGTCAGGGGTTGGTTGAGAGAGGGTGTTGGAAAGATAAGGCAGGTCAATTACTTCTCTGTCTCGAGGGCATTGTGTTTGATGTGGGGGTTATGATGAAAGTTAATTATTATGGGTGTGGGGTATTATGGTAGATTATGTCTACTTTATGTGGGGAATGAGGGGAACCGGGGTCTCTCTCCGCCCCAGAGGTGAAGAGGAGGGTTATTGGCTGTTACGTTTTAAATAAAAAGTTTGTGCCGTAATAGAGAACTTTATGGGAGGAGTGGGAGAGGAGCGGGAAAATTTTCTCTGAGGGGATATAGACAGGACATTACATTCGATGTTTTATTAAATTTGTAAAATTAGGTGGGTGGGGCAGGGTAGGGATGGTATAATGCTCCATTATGTTAATGGCCTGTCAGGGTCTGGAAACGGGGTGGGGTCTCCTCCTGTAATGTAGCGCGCCCCCCTCGTGAGATGAGTTGAACTTGGGCGATATGATGTCGCGATTTTTCATGCGTTTGTGATGATTATATCAATATCTGTAGTTTGATTTTGCAGTTAGGACATTGTTCTATGTATGTTACGCTTATGCATGTTGTTAGATGATTTTTAGAGGTGCTCAGATGTGTTATGATCCTTGTTTATTTATTATATTCTGTGTGTGATGAACATATTGTTTTTACCTTATTCTCAACTACAGTACGTTAATTGTATTTAACCGTATAACGGGTCCTACTTTTAATTTACAAAGTAGTGACAATATATGTATATAATGATTGTGTTTTGTTAATCTTATAACATGCAATTGGAATTAGTCGGTTATTGGTTTATTTATAGGTGTAGGGGTTTTCATGTATGGGTGAGGAGGGGTATTTTTGTTAATCTCGCACTAGTCATGTTTGTGTGGTTTGTTCATGTTTATTCTGTTGTAAGACTGTTTTTTGTCTTTATCTATTTCTTGTATGGTATTGTTCTCTATAAAATATAAAAAAAAAAAAAAAAAAACCATCGTATTCAGTTTAAACTAGCTTCCTGCCTATGAGCCAAAGCTTTCCCACCCACTCCACTATTACACTATGATACGGATGACACCTTCTCAATAGTTTTTAAAAAGACTCTACCAAAACCCTTCTGAATAAATATATCTATCCCACAGCCGCCTATCCCAGCTATAAAAGTATGTTCCACCTCCAAACAGAACCTCCCCCAAAAGCCAATCATGTAACCACGCGCTCTCTCTCGCCTTAAACAGGCACCCTAAAAGATGATGAAAATATCCCGCTTCCTCTGGGTTCCCACTGTCCACGCGCAACACCTCCTTAATACACCACACTTTCTCCCACAATCCACACAATCGCACGACGGTTAACGTGCGTATGGAAGTTCACAAGTTCTCCTACACAAAATCCATCTTCTACTTTCACATCACTTTTGCTGGGCAACCACACCCACCAAACGCCACTTCTTCTCTCCTTTCCACCATCCTTTCCACACGTAATCTACTCTCCCCCCCTACCCCACCTCATTCCTGTGTTTGCCATACAAACGGGATCACCTCACTGATCAACACACCCACTCTGTTAGGTAAGACACATATGCAACTGTAGGGTATCTTTATTTCGAACCGTTTCGCCTCTCAACTGGTAGGATTCTTCAGTCGAGTACAGAAAGGTTGATAGAGCAGAAGAGACTAATGAAGACGATGTATCAGTCATCACCCTTAAAGTTTTGATGTGCGCGCAGTCAAAACTTTAAGTTGTGATGGGCTGATTAATCGTCTTCAAGTAATTTGTTCTATCAACCTTTCTGTACTCGGACTGAAGAAGCTACTGTGTAGGCCGAACGTTCCATAATAAAGATACTAACTGTTGCATATGTGTATACCTAACAATATGTCGGTATTTCATTACCATTTTAAATGTTCACACCCACTCATCCTTTTTTTAAACGCTCAGCGGCAACACATAATCCTGGTACCCACGGCACCTCTAATTCACGACCAAGTTTAAAATTGTATTCCTGCACAAAAGCCAGGTCAACCTTATATCTATTCCAAAACATCTGGAAGCGCTAATCACGTTTTACACCACACTCACACAGACCATTAATATTTATTATTACACACCTGAGGCGGGTTAAAGGTTTTCCCCTCCCCGCCTCATTTCATAGACTCTTCTCTTTCCCGCTCACACTCGCGCGATCCCCTGGGATCTCGCCTTAGCACGTACCTCCACCCTCCCTTCCAACCATCCTCCCCCCCGTTTATGTTGTGGGCCTCTCTTCGAGTCATTCTGGAGTAACCATACCCCCATGCATGTTTTTCCCTGGGTTATTGACGCCGGCGTCAGAACATCGTACAAATCTGACGCTGCGCCTTTTCTTTCGTTGCTCCCCGTCTCACTTATATGTGTCCTGAGAGTCCTCACAATTAACGTCCAACTCTACACCTTAATTCGCCCTCATGGCCCTTACTTCGCTGCTCGCGCAACTGTCCATCAAGGTGCCACCTGGTCCTCCCTCCCTCCTCCCGCACAAACTCCAACCGCCCCAATCCAGGTTCCTGCTTGCTGTGGACTCTCCACCTACGTAGACTCGTAGATATCACTTGTAACACCCATAGCTTTCAATTTTGCGCCTCTTGCACGTCCTTCACTCCAACAACTATACTGTCAATGGGCTGGGTGATTCATTAAATCACCTGTCCCTTCCGATTCCACAGGCAGGAGCCACCACCCTCTTCATACCCAGACCATGCGACCATTGCCCTCCTCCTTGCTTTCCCTCCGTTCTTTATCAGGCAAGGCAACGTCTTTCTGCATGTGTAGGTGCTTAGCCTCTTTGCCGTGGCCAGGAGCCCATTTCCTGCTTGCCACAATCTGCGCACATATGGTCATAATTCGCCACCACATCAGCATGTACAACTCTTCCAGGCATAGCCACATTTCTGTGCTTTGAACTCCTCGAGAATATACATACGAGGGTATTGATGTCTCACCGTCATCTTGAGATTGTGAAAGTACCCTCCATAAATCCTGCTTAAGCTCCTTATTAATCCATTTTCAGGTTGGACTGGATGTTTACTGTCCCACATCATCAAAAACACTTCTGATATTGTAATCAGCTCAAAAGGCACTTTGCGGAGCTTGATGCACGAAAAATGTCTTGAATACATCAGTCAACATGACCCTCATGCGTCTGTGGAGTGAATTGTGGAAGAGTTTTGTGGTGCATGTGGGCGGGGGCACGAGTTGTGGGAGAAAAGGCCCACTTCCCGGTGACGGGGGGGGAAAAGTGCTTTTCCAGGAGGGAAGAGTGGGGAGGAGTCGACGAGGTATTGAAAATTTACCTTCTTCGGGCGAGGATATGGCGGGTCCGTGAAATGGGCCTGGTGAAAGGAGAGTGTGGGGGACAGGCACGGAAGGAGGGGGGACAACTGCAGGCACAAGGGGAGTCCCCGGCTCTGTGAAGGTACGTAGAGGTTGTTTCACTGTGAGGAATCTTGGGAACGTTGGGGTAGAGGGTACGGGGAAGAGGGGCTGCGTCGACTCAGATGATGCCCTAAACCCCGCGCAGAGGTTGGGGGGAAGGGATGTATATTTTCGGACACCCGGAAAAGGCATCAAAAAAGGGGGGGGGGGGGATGGGAAAACCACATGTTCCCCCGGGGGCAAGGGGGCCCTGGGAAGGGTGGAGGAAAAGGGGTTGGAAGCTTTAAAAAGGGCCCTTTAAAAAGCTGACTGTAATGTGAATGGACTGTGTACGGGTTTTGAAGGGGAAATGCTTTGTATGCTTTACGTCGATACAGAGGGGACGTAGTTTTTAAGGAGCATAATTTCAGGGAGGGTAAGTGCTCGAGGTGGAGGGTATACGGTGTTGACTCTCCCATCGGCACGTTTGAAAGGTGGTGTGGGTTTAATTGTTTAAAGGAGGCGACCCCCGTTTGTGTTGCAAAGACGTGAAGGGGGTGGGGGGGGGAGGGTGTTGCGTGTGAGGGTGGTGGATGGGGCAGAGGGGAACCCTTTGTAAGTGTGTATGCAACCAGCTGAAAATGTTTATGAAAGTAAAGAGGGATTTTTGTGTGTGATGATCTAGTTTTTGCTTTCCGTGGTTTACCTGAGGTGGCCATCGTAGGTGGGGACTGGAATTGTGTGTCAGGAGAGCGGATGGGGGAACCCCGAGGGGCGGGGCATATGTTGACGCATTACGCAATCTATTGGGGGACGTTCAGTTGAGGGATGTGGTAGGTGGGGGAGCGTGGGAGGTGGAGCATACTTTCGTGAGGCGGGGTTACGCGGCTAGGTTAGACAGGTTGTATATATCTCATAAGGTAGTGTAAAAGTCTGTCCGTACTATTGACCTAGCTTTTTCAGATCATAGGGCGGTTGTCGTAGAATTTAGAGTGGGATTCTCTAGCTTGTATCTCTAGGGGATATTGGAAATTTAAATACGAGTCTGTTGGAAGATGAGGAGGGGTTGGGGGGTTTTGGGAGCTGTGGGAGAGATTAACTGAGGAGGTACAAGGTGTGGAGGACGTGGTGACGTGGTGGGTGGTGTGGCTAAGGACCGGATTCGGCATTATTATGTGGGGAGGGGAAAAGGTTTAAATTCTTTAAAAATTTTGGGGTTGATTAATTATTTGGAGGACAGGTTACGGGGTTGTTATGTAAAAGGGACAGTAGAGGGTGTCTATCCGATGGAAAACATTATGATACTTGAAGAGCGGTTGCGGGAAATTCAGGACGAGGGGTTTCCAAGCGGTGAGAGTAATGGCGGGGGTGGAGGAGGTGTTATGGGGAGATAGGCCGTCTTCGTGTGTGTTGCGCAGACAAAAACAACGTCAGCAGGCAACAGCTATTCCATTTTTTGGAGGTTCTTGAGTCGGTGGGGGGTATAGGGGGGGTCAGGTAATCCACACTACGGATGGGATGGGGTTGTTTGCGGATACGTGGTACGAAAAGTATTGGCGGGAGGAAGGGGTAGGATTAGGGGATTTAGAGAGGGTGTGTGGAAGTGTCCCCATGTGGTTAGGACACAGTGATAGGGAAGCTTTGGGGGGGGACATAACTGAGGGGGAAATATGGAGAGCTTTGAGTGCATGCGAAAGGGCAAAGCACCGGGAATCGATGGACGGGCCGGCGGAGTTTTTATCAACAGCATTGGGAGTTAATAAAAGGTTTTTTGGTGAGGTTACTGAACTTGATGAAGGAAGGGGAAGGTTGGGGGGAAGACAGGCAACAGCTGTATGTTGTTTTGGTCCCGAAGGGTAAGGAACAGCGTTCGCTCAGGGACTATAGAACAAATCATTGTTATGCGCGGATTATAAGTTATTTGCAAAAATTTTAGGAAATAGGCTCAAGTGTGTTGTAGGGAGGGTTTTTATGGGAAAACCCCAGTTTGGGTTGCCAGGTAGGTCTAGGGGTGGGACATGGTCTTTTAAGGGATTTCGGGGAAGAAAAAGGGGGGGAAGGGGGGGGGGGTTGGTTGCACTAGACTGGCAAGGAGCTTATGATGGGTGGAGCGGGAGGCTTTGGGAAGCTATCCTTAGGAAACAGGGCTAGGGGAGGAAATAGTGGGATGGGTAGAGGGCGTTATATAGTGGGCAATGGTGAGAGTACAGATTAATGGAAGATTAGGGGGGGGATTGTCAGGGGCAGAGGTCTTAGACAGGGGTTTTCCTATGTCACAGCTTTTATTTGCATGCATACAGGACCCCTTTTATAGAATGGTTTGGGGCGCCATATGGGCGTTTTGTGAAGGGGTTGGGGGGGGAACTGGGGGCGTTTGGCCTGTTCTCATAGGGTATGTAGATGATTTCCACTGTATTGGTTAGAGAAGGGATATCCATAAAAGCCTTAGATGGAGTGGTCGACACGTTTGCTGTGCAACTGGTATGAGGGTAAATCGGAGAAGTCCATGGTTATGGGTTAGGAACTTGGGGGGAGCGGGTCGAGTGGGGTAGTGCAGTCGTAAAGAAGGGGTTTATGTCATTAAAAATTTGTGGTCTAATCTATCAGATGATCTTGAGGTTGCACGTGTTAATAATTCGGTCAGGTTGGTAGAAGGATTTCTGGGTCGATTGGGGGCATTGCGGCCTTATCATTTGCCCTTGTGCAGCGTGCCATTGTAATTAACGTTTTATTGTATAGCAAGGTTTGGCATGTGGCTGCCGTGTTTTCCCTTTAACGGGGACGGCAATTGCAACTATACTTAGAGGGGTTTTTAAATTTTTGTGGGGTTCAGGTTGTGATTGGCTTTTGAAGGGATGTCGTAATGTTACCTGTGCGTCAGGGGGGTTGGGTTTAATGAATTTAAAGAGGAGGGTCAAATGTATCTTTATTAAAAGGGAGGTGATGAGGGAGGGTGTGAAGGGGGGGGTTGGTTAAGGGACACAATAAATTGAAACGCATTTTTCGGGGGGGTTTGGGGGGGGTTTTTAAAATTTTGGGAGGACGGGAGGTTTAAAAATTTTGGGGGGGACCCCGAAAAAATTTTTAAAAGAAACCAATGGGTTTTTTTGGGGTTTGAGAAATTTTTATTTTTTACAAATTTTTTGGAGGTGATATGGTTTTGAATTTTATTGGAATGGCTTCAGTAAGGTTTTGAAAGGGTTTGGATATTGAGGGAAAAAAAACCATGGAAAGGGGAAAAATTTTTTGGGTTTGGGGGGAAAATGGAGCAGGGTTTATAATGGGGAAAAATGGTGGGGAAGGGCAGGGGGGTGTTAAGGGGATTTGGGCCCCGGTTCCAAATTTTAAAAAAACATAAAGGGGAAAAGGGAAAGGGTTTGGTGAAAAAATTTGGCTGTTCTTTTTAAAAATTTCGGATAAGAAATTTGGGAAAAATGGCGGGTTTTGGGGAAATTAGACTTTTTAAATTTAAAAATAAATTTAAATGTTTTTGGGTAAAATTTAAAATTTTTTTTAAAAATAAGTAGGCTGTGTGGATGTCGGGGGAAAAAGGGTTGTGGCTCGGTTTGAGGGGATTTTCCCCCTGTATGGGCTGGGGATGTATTGGAGAAAGGGTTTTGGGATTTTTTGGTTACAACCCCCTGGAGTGAGGTGATGTATCGGGTTTTTTCATGGGGTTTTACCTCGGAGTGGGCTTTCGAGCTAGAGGGTGGTTGAGGGGGGGGGGGTTTTGGAAAATGTGGGGGGAGGATTCGCATTCCATGTAGTGTATTTTTTTGAGGGGTTGGGGGGTCAGGGGGTTGGTTGAGCAGGGGGTTCATAAATAAGTGGTCAATACTTCCTTGTTCTGCGGGCATTGGTCTTTTGTGGGGGGGGATGGTTTAAAGTATTTTTGGGCTGTGGGGTACATTATGGAGATTATGTCTACATTTGTGGGGAATGAGGGGGGAAAGGGGGTTTAAATGAGGTGAAGAGGAGGGGTTTTGGGTGTTACGTTTTTAAAAAGTTGTGCCGTAATAGAGAAACTTTATGGAGGAGGTGGGAGCGGGGTTTCTCTGGGGAATAGAGCTTAATTTGAGGTTTTATTAAATTTGTAAATTAGGGGGGTGGGGCAGGGTAGGGATGGTTAAAAGTTTATGTTAAAAGGCTGTCAGGGGGGGGGAAAGGGGTCGCCTCCCGTGAATGTGTATGAATTTGGGCGTATGATGTGTATTCAGGGTTTTGTGAATTATACTAATTATGTGTTTGATTTTGCAGTGACATTGTTTATTATTTTATTTTTTGGGTTTGTTAGATGTTTTAGAGGTGTCAGTGTGTTGGATCCTTTTTTATTAATATATTCTGTGGGATAACTTTTTTTTTCCTATTCTCAATAATCGTTAATTGTATTAAGTATAAGGTGTCCTACTTTTTAATTTACAAAAATGACAATAAATTAATAAAGTGTGTTTTGTTTTTTCATTAACCCAAGCAATTGGAATTAGTCGGTTATTGGGTTTTCATAGGTGTAGGGTTTTCTGTATGGGTGGGAGGGTATTTTTGTTATCTCAAGTTCTGTTTGTGTGGGTTTTTTATGTTTATTTGTGTAAGACCTGTTTTTGTTTTTCTATTTCTTGTATTTTTGTTTTTAAATAAAATAAAAAAAAAAAAAAAAAACCATCGTATTCATTTTACAATGTTTCCCTCCCTTTGAGCCAAAGCTTCCCACCCCCCCTCCACTATTACCCCCCTAGATCGGATGACACCATTCATAGTTTTAAAAGACTTACCAAAACCTTGGATAAAAATATCCTACCCAAACGAGCCGCATACCCCAGCCTCATAAAAGTATTTTCCCACCCCCAAAGACCCCCCCCAAAAGCAATGTAACTAAAAATCTCAAAACGGGCCCCCCCTAAGACTGAGGAAAAATACCCCGTTTCCTCTGGGTTCCAGCGCCCTTTTTAAACAAAATTTTCCAATCCCCACACAATCGCCACAGCGGTAAGTGCGTATGAAGTTCACAAGTTCCTCCTACACAAAACCCATCTTTACTTTCACATCACTTTCTCTGGGCCTACAAAACACAAACCCACTCTCTCTCCTACCCACCTCCTTCCCACGTAATTTACCCCCCCCCTCCCCCCCTTTTTCCTGGCAATACAAAGGGCTCACCCCCTGAAAACACCCCCAAATCCTGTTGGTAAGACACATATCAACATTAGGATCTTTATTTCGAAAGTTTCGCCTACCAGTGGGCTTCTTCAGGGCGGTACAGAAAAAATTTTTATAGAAGCGAAATACTTGAAACGATGTAACGTCCTCACCCTTAAAGTTTGAGGGGTCAGTCAAACTTTAGGGGGATGGTGATTACATCGTCTTTAAGTTTCTTCGCCCTTTTATCAACCCTTTTTGTACTCGATGAAAAAGCCTACTGGTTTGGCGAAAGTTCCAAAATAAGTACCTAACTGTGATTTGTGTCTTACCCAATCGTCGGTATTTCTCCATTTTAATGTTCACACCCATCCTCCCTTTTAAACGCTCAGACGGCAACACTAATCCTGGGCCCAGGGCCCCTAAATTTACGACCAAATTTAAAATTGTATTCCTGCACAAAACCCGGTCAACCTTATATCTTTCCAAACATCGGAAAATACTCGTTTTTCACCTCACACGACATTATATTTATTATTACACACTGGGCCCGGGTTTTAAAAGGTTTCCCCCCCCGCCCCCTTTAAGACCCTTTTCTTTCCGCCTTCCCCTGGGCATTTCCTTTTCCACGATCCCCCTCCTTCCCAACCATCTCCCCCCCGCTTTTTGTTGTGGCCCTCTCTTTGAGTCATTCTGGGTACCATAACCCCATGCATGTTTCCCTGGTTTTTGCGCCGGCGTCAGAAACATCGTACAAATCTGACGCTGCGCCTTTTCTTCGTTGCTCCCTCCGTCTCTATATCTGTGTCCTGAGAGTCCTCACAATTAACTTCCACCTCTACCACCCTTAATTCCCCCTCCATGTCCTTCCATGGTAGTCACCTGTCCATCACAGGTGCCACCTGGTCCTCCCTCCCCCTCCCGCACAACCTCCTTCCGCCCCAATCCCAGGTTCCTGCTTGCTGTGACTCTCCACCTCCGTAGACTGTAGCATATCCTGTAACACCATAGCTTTCACTTTTGCGCCCACTTGCACGTCTTCACTCAACAACTATACTGTCAATGGGCTGGGTGATTCATAAATCACCTTGTCCCTTCCGATTCCACAGGAGGAGCCACCACCTCTTCACTCCTCATGCGACCATGCCCTCCTCCTTGCCTCCGTTCTTTCTCAGGCAACGTTTTCTCATGTGTAGGTGCTTCGCCTCTTGCCGGCCCAGGAGCCCAATTCTGCTTGCCACAATCTGCCGCCATATGGTCATATTCGCCACACATTCAGCATGTACTACTCTTCCAGGCATACGCCACCATTACCTGTGCTTTGAACTCCTCGAGATATACATACGAGGGTATAGGATGTCTCACCGTCATCTTGAGATTGAAAGTACCCTCCATAAATCCTGCTTAAGCTCCTTTAATCCATTTTCCAGGTTGGACTGGATGTACTGTCCCACATCATTCAAAAACACTTCTGATATCTGCTACATCAGCCTCAAAAGGCACTTTGCGGAGCTTGATGCACGAAAAATGTCTTGATACATCCGTCAACCTGACCCTCACTGCCGGTGTTACGCTGACATCTTGGTAAGGATCCACCAACGCCTCATACACTTGAGCTTTTAGCACTTTCACGAATATTCTATAAACACCATTCAGTGCTACTCCATATAAATCCTCGTCTCTGATGCCGTATGTCTCTCTTATAATTTTGGGCTTTAACTCTCGACTGACGTAGGTGTTAAAGCCCCACTAATGAGCTCAATGCCCAGAGTATTCACTCTCCAGCATTCCTGGCGCCATATTGTTTTCAGAGTAGCTCGTCTGGGTAAACAGTAGAGGGTTACAAAGCATGATCGCACTACACCTACTCCAGGTAGAGATTCGCTGCCTGACCACGGTAGTGTGCGGTAGTGCTCTGCACCCCTCTGCTGTGTGTAGGCGAGCGCCCTTGTCAGTTACCTGGCTGCAGTGGTGTGAAGTGGTGCTGTCACACCTCGGCTAACAACTTAGGTTGCACTGTGATCGTCAAGATGGCGGTTAGTCTGAGACGAAGGATAAATACTGTAGGCATTGAGCTACTTAAAGGAACGATAACGACCAGTTCTGCGCAAGTCTTATTGCCAAAGATCATACGGGAGACTTATGGAGTACAAGATTGTGACTTGTATGGTGTAGCATTGAACGGAGGACAACGAATTTTCGTCAAACTGCTATCTGCAACGGTTTATGAATCGTTAATCACCAGGTTTCAGGACGTGAGTCTTAACGTCACACCAGCTGTCACTGTAAGAATGATAGATGTTTCACGGTATTATACGTGGATCAAGTTACGCAACGTTCCCTTTGAGGCGGACGAGGCAGATATAAGGAAAGTTTTTGAGAAGTATGGGACGGTGCATCATGCTCAACATGGTACGTGGGCGGCAGGAGCCTATGCTGGTTTTCCAGAGGGTTCTTTCAACCTCAAAATGACTTTGAGGCACCAAATACCATCCTATGTGTACCTACAAGATTTCAGGACGCAGGGTAATGGTAATGTACCCAGGACAACGACGTACGTGCCGCCTATGTGGTGAGTATGATCACATAGCGGCGACCTGTGACAAGCGAAGACATGTGCCTGGACCTGTGGTGGACGTCGCAGCCCCTGCTTCAAAGGTGGCAGGTGAGGAACAAACATCGGATGGGGGCGTGGTGTTTTGTGGAGCGAGATAGTGGATCGGGCACACAGGACTGGTGGTGAGTTGGAGTCCCGCCCCCAACTGCCTGATCAGGTGTCGTCTCCTGTGGATAAGGAGGAGCAGCAAGTACAAGAGAAGGTTCATGAGATTGAGGAGGAATTGGGTGAGGTGTTGAAGACGTTGTCACCACCAGAGAGGGATGTTACATCTGAGCGTGGTGTCATTGGAGAATCGTCGCTTCCAGAAAGTCTGAGACATGATAATTTGGGACGTGATGGTGGTTTGGAGTCATCCATTGACTCATTACACCATTCTCAGGTGGAGGTGGAGGTTCATCGAGAGGTAACATCTGATCAAGATATGTGTAACATGACTGTCACGAGAAAGAGGGCGGCTACATCAGATTCTGATGACGTCCTTACGCCTGCACAAAGGCCTGGGAAAAAGACTGAGGTCAAGTGTGAAGGTAGTGGTGTAGGTGGGGGTTTAGCCATGATAGGAGGCACGGAAGAAGGGGGGAGGGAAAGAGAGCACTCTGAAGGTGTTGAACGTAAATTCAAGCTCTGGAGTTGTAAAGAGTGATGAGAGGAAGCAGGGTGGAAACTTTAATGGGCCCTTTAGGTGTATGTCTGTAAATGTTAATGGGTTATGTAGCGGTATGAAGAGAGATTGGTTTCGTAATTTTCTGAATAAATCTAGAGTGGATGTTGTGTTCCTGCAGGAGCACAATTTCAAAGAGGGTAGGGTGTTGGAGGTGGCAGGATTTCGGGTAGTTACCCTGCCATCTCCCCGTCTAAAAGGTGGTGTGGGAATTTTAACAAGGGAAAACGAGCCGTTTGTTTTGCAGAGAAGCGAGGGAGGAGGGGGAGGGAGGGTGTTGCGTGTGGATGGGTGGTGGATGGGTAAGCGTGTGTCCTTTTGTGAGTGTGTATGCGCCGGCATGAAAATAACATAAAGGTAAAGAATGATTTTGTGTGTGAGGATCTTGTGTTTTTCTTAGTGCACTGCAGAGTGGCGATAGTTGGTGGGGACTGGAATAGTTAATCAGGGTGGCTGATGTGGACCCAAGAGGAGCTGGATATATGTCTGTGGCTCTTAGGGATTTATTAAGGGATGTTAGGTTACGTGATGCCTTTGGGGGAGCGGTGTGGGAGACTGAATATACGTTTGTTAGGGGTGGTTATGCTGCGAACTAGATAGAGTGTACCTTTCTCAGGGAGTGAACGTGAAATCTTTCAGTACTGTTGAGACTACAATGTCAGATCATAGGGCAGTGGTGGTGGAGGTTGGGTGGGGGACGCTCGCGGACATATATAGAAGTTATTGGAAATTGAATATAAGTGTGTTAGGAGATGAGGAGGGGTTGGAGGGGTTTTCAGTCCTATGGAGGGAGCTTAGTGTGGAAGAACAGGGAGTGGATGACATTGTGACATGGTGGGATAGTGTCGCAAAGGAAAGGATTAGAAAGTTTTATGTGAGAGAAGGAAACGTATAATAATTTAAAATATGGACTGGCTAACTATTTAGAGGATAGGGTAGGGGGGGGGGGGGGGGGGGGGGGGGGTGGGAATAATTTTCCTATGGATGAAATAGCTGAAATAAAGGGGAGGTTGAGGGTGTTGCAAAATGAAAGATTTCAAGCGGTAAGGGTGCAGGCAGGGGTGGAGGAAGTGCTTTGGGGCGACAAGCCGTCAGCGTGTGTTTTGCGGCATCAAAAGCAAAGGCAGGCGCTGACGGCTATACCATGTTTAGAGGTAACGGAGATGGTTGGGAATTATAGAGTAGGGCAGGAGATACGAACCACGAAGGGGATGTGTGCGTATGCGGAGGCTTGGTACGAGAAATACTGGAACAGTGGGGGGGTGGGTGACGGGGCATTGGACAAGGTGTGTACGTATGTGACGTGTAATTTAGGAAATAGTGATCGAAAGGCTTTAGGTGGGACGATTACGGCAGAGGAAAATAGAGAATGCGTTAAGGGGAATGAGGAAGGGAAAGCTCCCGGTATTGATGGTCTCCGGTAGAATTTTATTTACAACATTGGGCGTTTGATAAAGGAATTTATAGTTGGGTTTATTTAATAGTATGAAGGAGAAGGGTAAGTTGGGGGAGAAGCAGGAAACAGCAGTAGTAGTGCTGGTCCCGAAGGTCAAGGGGCAGCCCACCCTTCGGGAGTACCGAGCCATATCACTGATGTGTGCAGACTATAAGGTGTTTGCAAAAATTTTAGGTAATAGGTTCAAATGTGTAGTGGAGAGGGTGGTGTCTCAAATCTCAGTTCGGGTTGCCGGGAAGGTCGATGATTGAAGGACATGGGATACTGAGAAGTTTTGTGGAAGCTAAGGGTGGGGGTGGAGGGGCGGCTTTGTTGGCTCTAGACTGGCAGGGAGCATATGATAGAGTGGAAAGGGGAGCTTTGCAGGTTATACTTAGGAGACAGGGTTTTGGGAGGAAATAGTCGAGTGGGTAAATACGTTGTACAAGGGGGCCCAAAATGAGGATACAGATTAATGGGTGTATGGGGAGGGAAATTGCAATGGGAAGAGGACTTAGACAGGGATGCCCATGTCCCAAATATTGTTTGCGTGTTTCCAGGACCCCTTTTATAGAATGGTTGACCGTAGCTTATGTACGCCATGTGCGGGAAGTGTGGGGGTGGAGGGCCTGGCCGGGGTTAATTGGATATGTTGACGACACCACTGTTCTCTTTCGTGCAGGGATGTCAATGAGTGTGTTGGACGAGGTGGTTTCAATTTTTTTGGGAAGTGCCACGGGTATGCAGGTAAATAGTGCGAAGGTCAAGGTGCATGGGTTGGGTTCTTGGGTGGGGGGTGTGGGGGGGAGATGTAATGTTGTTAAAGATTGGGCGGTGTCTTAAGATTTGTGGTATTATTTATAGGGATGACATGGTTGCGGCGCGGGAGGAAAATTCGGATAGGTTATTGGAAAGGATCGTGGGGCGTCTAGGTGTTCTGAGACCCAGCACTAACTCTGATACAGCGAGTGATAGTCGTGAACATTTTATTGTATAGTAAGGTTTGGTATGTTGCAGCTGTGTTCCCAATTACAGGGACAGCGATTGCGGGGATACTAAGACGGGTGTACAAATTTTTATGGGGTTCACGTTGTGATTGGTTACGGAGGGAGGTTGTAATGTTACCTGTAAGTCAGGGTGGGTTGGGGTTGTTGGATTTGAGACGGGGCTAAATTTTGTGTTCATTAAATGGGAAGTGTTGCGTGAGGGTGTGAACGCGGGGCGTTTGGGAAGGATACACGACAGGCTGGGTAAAGTGGTATCGAGGAATGGAGTTGAGGGAATGTGAAATAGTTTTGAGGGCTGTTTATGTTGGTTAGGGAACTGAGAAAGGTTCGTATAAGGGTTTTGTGTAGGTTACTTGTAGGTAGGTGCGTTGTCCCAGTTGAGGGTTTGTTCCCCATGTATGCGTGGAAGAGTATTTGGTTTAGATTTAGTAAATTGAAGTTAAAACCTCGGGCGCGTGAGGTGATGTTTCGTTTTCTGCATGGGATCCTTCCGTCTGGTGAGATATTACGAAACAGACAGGTTGTAGAGGGTGGGGGGTGTGGTATCTGTGGAGGGGATGAGACAGCGTACCATGTAGTTTACTTTTGTGAAGGGCTAGAGGAGGTTAGGTGCTGGTTAAGTAGGTTGGTACAGAGGGTGGGGGGCCGTGGGGTGTCGGTTTTGCGTGCTCTAAGTCTAGATTATGGGTGGGTTTAGACGAGGGTGTCATAAGAGCTTTAGATTATATCATGGTAGATTATATATATGTCGTGGGTGATGAGGGGGAGAGGGGATAGTGAGGAGAGAAGAAAGGTTCTTGCGGTAACGTTCTATAGTACGAGGTGTCGTAACAGAGAGTTGTATGGGAGGAGGTGGGATCAGGCTTTCTCAGAGGGGTTTTTAGAATGCTAACGTTAGGGATTCTCGTAAATCTGTGATTGGATATGAGTGAATGAAGGGGTTTTCATAGGTTGGAGGGAGTCAGGGGGCAACAGCGGGCCCGCCTCCTGGGGGGGGGGGGGTCGTGAGAGTGTTGTGAATGTGGGTTTGGAATGGTTTCCTGGTTTTCATTGGGACTTTATGGCATCCAAGTGTGGATGTAGAGATCAAGGTCTCGTTATGGTAGATATAACACTTTTCAGAATGTAGGTATAATATAGTAGATTTTTTATGTATAATTATGATGTGTATCAGTCTTGTATAACATGATTCTTGAGAAATAAGTTATTTGCGACATGCAGTGTGTTTTAGTTTGTATTTATGTTACGGGCTGGGTTTTTGCACGATGAGAGATACTTATATCCCGTTTTGCATTGTGCATTTCAGTGCATATGATTAATGTGATTTTGTGAAAATTTTGTGTACGTGTGGGTGTGTGTGTGGATGTGGGTGTGGGTGTGTGTGTGTGGGTGTGTATGTGTATATATATAAATATATATCTCTTTCTATTGTATTGAGCCTTTGTCATGGGTCAGACGTTATGTAATACTTTATATACGCATGATTGATTCTTTTTAAAGTTTATAATTAAGGTCTGTACCCTGATACCGGTTTGGTGTTCATGCAAGTTCTTGATGTTAAGTTTTAGTCTGTATGGTATACAGACATATCTAGACAGTTTAGTGACGTAGTCCATTTGTCTGAAAGTTTTATATGGGTGTATTGTAACAGTATAGAGCTTCAGTTATTGTGTTCTAAGCTGTATTCTTATCTGTTTATTTGTATGTTGGGATATGTTCAGCTGTATTGTTAGGGATAAGTATGTAGATTATTAGTTTAGATTATGATGTTAGGTTTTGGTTTTTTTGATTAATGTGAAGGATGGGATTTAACTGATATAACTTCTTTGTATATTTTATGTTCAAGTGTATTGAACCTTTGTCAGATGTCATTTATATGTACAATATATATATATGCAAGGTTTTGTATGTAAATTCATGAACCTGTGACATGTTATTTTGTTTTTAGTTATGTTCTTGATGTAAGTTTTTGTTGTAATATCTTGCGAGCATGTAGGTACAATCCGTTTGTCAGTTAATTTGATTAGGTTCCATACTGTTTCTTTATTTTTATGTTAAACTGTATTGGTTTTAAATAAAATATAAAAAAAAAAAAAAAAAAACTCCAGGTAGTGAATGATTGTACTTCAATATTACAGAGGTACATAATGGGTCCAGGGACTGTACTTCAATATTACAGAGGTACACAAGGTTGTGCAGTGGGGGTAGGCTCCCCACAAGGTTGTGCAGTGGGGGAAGGCTCCCCACAAGGTTGTGCAGTGGGGGGAGGCTCCTCACAAGGTTGTGCAGTGGGGGAGGCTTCCCACAAGGTCGTGCAGTGGGGGGAGGCTTCCCACAAGGTCGTGCAGTGGGGGGAGGCTTCCCACAAGGTCGTGCAGTGGGGGGAGGCTTCCCACAAGGTCGTGCAGTGGTAAAGTTTGGAATAGGTAGTTTAGGTTTGAGAAAGAATTATGTGTGTTTAATGAACTTTGTAGTGTAATGGTAATGATGAAGGTGAGGAAGTGTCAGGTGATAATGATGAAGGTGAGGAAGTGTCAGGTGATAATGATGAAGGTGAGGAAGTGTCAGGTGATAATGATGAAGGTGAGGAAGTGTCAGGTGATAATGATGGTGAGGAAGTGTCAGGTGATAATGATGAAGGTGAGGAAGTGTCAGGTGATAATGATGAAGGTGAGGAAGTGTCAGGTGATAATGATGAAGGTGAGGAAGTGTCAGGTGATAATGATGAAGGTGAGGAAGTGTCAGGTGATAATGATGAAGGTGAGGAAGTGTCAGGTGATAATGATGAAGGTGAGGAAGTGTCAGGTGATAATGATGAAGGTGAGGAAGTGTCAGGTGATAATGATGAAGGTGAGGAAGTGTCAGGTGATAATGATGAAGGTGAGGAAGTGTCAGGTGATAATGATGAGGTGAGGAACTGTCAGGTGATAATGATGAAGGTGAGGAAGTGTCAGGTGATAATGATGAAGGTGAGGAACTGTCAGGTGATAATGATGAGGTGAGGAAGTGTCAGGTGATAATGATGAAGGTGAGGAAGTGTCAGGTGATAATGATGAAGGTGAGGAAGTGTCAGGTGATAATGATGAAGGTGAGGAACTGTCAGGTGATAATGATGAAGGTGAGGAACTGTCAGGTGATAATGATGAAGGTGAGGAACTGTCAGGTGATAATGATGAAGGTGAGGAACTGTCAGGTGATAATGATGAAGGTGAGGAACTGTCAGGTGATAAGTACAATACTGATACATTAATATATTATAATCTTGGTTGACTGAAGTACAACATAATGCTGGGTAAACTTACCATAAATGTTGAGGGATAAAATAAATTATGGAATTATGTCCGCGTAAGTTGCACCTGTGATGTGTATTTTGATACTTGAAGTTTATAATTCTCTGGAAGATCACAACCTGTATTATTTTATTTAAATAGATAAAACAAAATACGTATGTTATTACCCTCACGGGTATCTAAAATTTATGATATTTTATGCTAATAGTCTATATCAAAAATCACAAATTTCTTTGATAAAGAAAAAATAAAAAAAGATCGCAAAAATTTTAAATTTTTATGGTAATATTTATAAGAGTTTTAAAACAAATTTTTAAAGTTTTGCAAAAAAATTAAAAAAAGTTTTAAACAGCTTTAAAATTTTAAATTAATTTTA
>NC_069433.1:38009687-38052006 GCF_026875155.1 Cherax quadricarinatus | reverse complement strand
ATTTTTTTTCCGGCATTGTTCTGTATCGTTGGTTTGGAGGGGAGGCCATCGACTGTGGTTCCACTCCAGGAATGACTGGATTTGGTGTATGATTTCTGCCATTTCCTGCCAGTTTTTTTCCAACATACTAGGAAGGTTTTTAAATTCTTGTGGGGTTCGAGCTGTGATTGGATTAAAAGGGACGTGGTAATGTTCCCTGTAAGTAAGGGGGGGTTGGGATGCTGGCCCTTAAAGCGGAGGGTCAAATGTGTCTTCATTAAAAGGGAGGTGATGAGGGAAAGTGTTTGGGGGGGGGGTTTGGCCAGGATCCATAACAGATTGCAAACGGATGTATACAGGAGTTGAGTTGCATGAGTGTGAAACTGTGTTGAGGGCTCTGGCGTGGGATCGAGAGCGCAAAGGTCAAAATAGGTAGGTTGTGTAGATTGTTAGCCGGGGGGTTGTAGCGCCTGTAGAGGGAATTTTCCCCATGTATTGCCCCCTGGGGATAGTATATGGAATAGGTTGAGTAGGATGAGGTTGAAACCTCGTGTTCAGGATGTAATGTATCGTTTTCTGCACGGATTTTACCGTCGGGTGTGGTTCTACGGGAAGACGGGTCATTGAGGGGGGGGGTTTGTGGGATAGTGGTGGGGAGGAGTCGGCTTTTCATGTATTTATATTTTTGTGATGGGAGAGGAGTGTCAAGGGGTGGTTTAATAGGGTGATATGTAGGATAGGAGGTCAAGGAATTTCTGTATTGAGAGCATTAAGTCTCGATGTGGGGGTTGGGAGGAAAGTGTAATCAGAGCTGTGGGGTACATTATGGCGATTATATATATATAGTGTGGGGATTGCAGGGAAACAGGTCAGTGAGGTGAAAGGGAGGGTGTTAGCGGAAACGTTCTATAAAACGGTATGTAGAAATAAGGAAATTTAGGGGGAGAAGGTGGGTGAGGGATTTTTCAGAGGGATATAGGCAACTTACGTTACGGGTTTTATTAGACTTGTAATATACGAGGGAGGGGAGGGTACGATTGGAACGTATTGTGGGGCAGGATGTAATGGGTGACTACAGGGTCGCCTCCTGGAATGGAAATGACAAACATATGTTGGCAGTGATGTGTGTTGGTATGGAGTGATGGCGTGAGTGAATAATGTATGGTGACCAAAAGGTGCTAGCACTGTGGAGTGGGCCAGTTTTTTTTTTTTGTGTGTCATGATTATCACTATTCATATAAGTTACTCGTGTTCTTCCAGGTAGTAGGCATGATGGATAAGGTAGTCAAAGGGGGGTTTGCCTACATCACTGTGCAGGGTGAGGTGTTTAGGGCAGTAGTTTATTGATTGGAAGTGATGGACATGTTGCTTGTCAGTGTGTTGTAGTATTATTGTGTGTAGAATAATCGATTATAATTGTATGTAGAAAAGATGGGACTTACATGGCAATGTTGGACTTGATTTTGTACTATGCGAAATACTTCTACGACCTGATAGTTAAGACTGATGGAATCAATCTCGTGATCATTCCAATAGATTATTGTTAGGTTGTTATCTATGTTCATAGTTTAAGTAATTAGTAAGTTGTTATCTACGTACTTTGCAGTCTTAAGTCTTTATTAGTTGATTTTATCTACGTATTTGCAGTCTTAAGTCATATTTATTATGTTGTTATTATGTACATGCAGTCTTAAGTCAGCTTATTATGTTGTTATTCTATGTACATAGCAGTCCTTAAGTCATATATGATTAATGTTGTTAATTATGTTCATAGCAGTTCTTAAGTCATATTATATGTTGTTTCTGATGTACATAGCAGTCTTAAGTTCATATTATTATTTTGTTATCTATGTCTATTCAGTCTTTAGTCATATTTATTATGTTGTGATTGTTACATTAAGCAGTCTTAAGTCTCTATTATTATGTTTGTTATTCTTTAAAATAATTATACTATGTACATTAGCAGTCTTAAGGTTTATGATGTGTGTTGTTTTTAGGGCAGTTGTCACAAAATTTTGTTTTGTTTTATCTGTGCTTAGGGAAGTATGTGGAAGTTTTTGCTTGTAGCCGCTACATGGCTGGGGTTTATAACTTTATTCCTTTGTTTTCTCTGTTGGTTATCTTAATTTAAAGTTTTATTAAATACTATGTTGCATGACTAGGGTTTACATGCTAAGATTGCACCATAAGTTGCCGTTGGGAGTTGACATTTCATTGTTTGCAACTTTCGTAGAAATGAATTGTCTGCATCGCTATTGGGCGTGCAGACCCCCTTTTGCCTGACGTCCTCAGTAACCTGACAGCAGAGGTACGTAGGAGTGTTGTGCAATTCGTGCGCCTGGATGAGGTAGAGTGCGGGGAGTGCTTTGCACCCCTGCTACTGTTTCCCAGACGAGCTAATCAGTAAAACGGACATGGCGCAGGTGTTCGCAGGAAGGAGAGTGATTAATGTGGGCAGGGAACTTATTAGGGGGGGCTTTAACACCTACGTCATCGATGTTATGTTATTGCCAAAATTATACGAGTAGAGACATAATGGCATCAGAGACGAGGATTTATATGGAGTGGACCAATGAACGGTTTTAGTATATAGAATTTTCGTGAAAGTGTAATGCTCTAAGTTTACGAGGGCTTTGGTTATCGTTACCAAGATGTCTGCATTACTGTATCACGGCTGTGGGGTCAAGTTGATTGATGTATACGGACCATTATTAGTGGGGTTAAGCTCCGAAAAGTGCTTTTTGAGGCTGATGAGGTAGATATTCGAAATGTTTTTTGAAACGTTATGGAGAACTGTACATCTGGCCGCAACTGGCAAATGGGGTTAAAAGGTGCTAACAGGTTTTACTGAGGGTTTCTTTTATTTCTCATAGATGACATTAGGCATCTATACTCTCGTATGTATATCTCGAAGAGTTTAGAACCAGGTAATGGTAGCGGTATGCGGGAAGAGCGTCGTGGACTGATGTGGGAATTGAACCATCTTGGCGGCAGACTGTGGCATAGAGGAGGGAGTATGGCTACTGGGCGGCCAAGGGGCGGAAGCACTGCGCATGAGCACGATGCCTAAGGAAGAAGCGGGGCAAGGAGGAAGAGGGTTGGTCGCCATGTGGAGTGAAGATGTGAGGTAGTGGCTCCTACCAAGTGGAATCGGAATGAAGTGGTGATCCATGATTCCCACTGGCCTCAACTGTGGCTCCTGGGCGGCAAGGGGCATGGGCGGAGCACTCTGCGCGTGTGCACCAATGCCTAAAGAGAACGGGTGGTTGCATGGTGGAGGGCGTGGTCGCGTGTGGAGTGAAGTGGTGGTGGCTCTCTGGGGGTAATCGGAAGAAGAAAGAAGTGGTTGATCCATGAATCACTGGCCTATCAACAGTACAGTTGTCAAGTGGGGATGGTAAAGGAGGGCCACAGCAGTGTAGCCTATTGTGGAGGAGTTGGAGACGGTGATACAGGCAGGTTGCTGTCTTACGGAGGTGGAGAGTTACAGCGAACAAGACCTGGGATAGGGATAGAAGGGATTCGTGTGGGGATAGGGGTGGATCAAGGTGGCAACTGTGGTGGACATGTGGAGTGCCATGGAGGGGCATGGTGGGGATTAGGGTGGGTAGAGGTGAGTCCATTGTGCTGGCTCCTGGAATCAGATATGGAAACTGATGGGAGCAACAAGGAAAAGGGCGCCAGCTGTCGATTCGGCGATGTTCTGACACCGGCGGAAAAGGCGGGAGGGAGGAAAAAGACATGGTGGTTTGGTACCAGAGTGATCTGCGAGGAGGGCCACAACAGAAGGGGGGGGGAGGGAAGGTGGGAAGGAGGGGGGAAATGTGGGCAAAGGCACACAGTCCAGGGGAACTCAGTCTGAAAGGGAGAGACGAAAGAATCTTGACTTGTGGCGGGGAAGGAAACTTAAGCTGGCCTAAGTAAAGTGTGTACAATAAATATTTAAATGTCTGTTGTTGATGGTGTTGTAAACGGGAGTGCTTCAGGATGTTTTTGAATAGTTATAAGGTTGAGTAGTTTTGTGAGAGAACAATTTTAACTTGGGTTCTGTGAATTCGTGGTACCTGGGGTATCAGGCTTATGTGTGCCGATTGCTGATCGTTAAAAGGAAGGATGGGTGTGTTGATACAGGGAGGTGGGCCGTTCCGTTTGTATTGCATAAGGAAAGTGGGGGGTGGACGGGGGATGAGGAGTAATTACGTGTGGAAGGTGGTGGAGGGGGTGAGAGAGAGTGGGTTTGTGCTGTGTGTATGCCCAGCAGAAAGTGACATGAAAGTGACGATGGATTTGCGTTGGGGAGGAGATCGTGTTATTAACTAGCACGTTACGTTTCTGTGCGTGTGTGCAGGTTGGGAGGAGTGGAAGTGTTTTAATTAAGAAGACAGACGTGGAACCTGAGGAGCGGATATATTATTATTATTATTATTTATATTATTTTTTCACTCTGGTCTTGGGGGGCCTGATTTGAGATCGCTTCAGTTTACGTGATGCTTTCGGGGGAGGGTTGTGGGAGGTGGAACATTACGATTATAAGAGTGGGGTATGGCGGCTCGTTTGGACAGGTTAGATTTATTCTCGGAGGGTTTTGGTAGAGTCTTTTAAAACTATAGAGTTAGGATGTCTTCAGATCATTAGGGCGGTATAGTGGAGGAGGCGATGGATTCGTTTGTTTTTTTTTTTTGCTCGTAGGCAGGGGAGTTATTGGAAACTGAAAACGAATGGTTTTGGGGGTTGGGAGGAGTGGAGCGTCTTGCATATTTTGGGAACAGTTCTGTGCGACAGAACTGAGGAAAGACGTTGGTAGGCTGGTGGGATAGTGTGGCTAAGTTACGTAATAACGTCATTTTTATGTGTAGGGAGGGCAATAAAGCATTTAATCATTTGCGTATTGGTTTGTCCAAATTTATTAGAATCAGATTACGGAATTGTACGAGGGTGGGGGGCGGTGGCGGGGTGTACCGATGGAGGATATTACACATGTTGAAGGACCAGAAGACTGGGATTTGCAAGAAGAACGTTTGAAGCTGTACGGGTACAGGCGGGGTGACAGACGGAAGTATATGGGGCGACAAAGCCATCAGCTGTTGTGTGCGAGGACAGAAGGTCGACCAGCGAACGGACTAAAAATACCAGGTTTGAGTCATATCTTTGTGGGGGTTATAGAGAGGGTCAGGTATAAGGGCACAAGGGGTTGAGTGCATATGCAGATAGATGGTTTGGAGTGAAATACGGGGGGAAAGTAGTGGGGGTTGGATGGTGTGGTTTTGGGAAGGTATGTGAGGATGTGCGTGCAAACTGGGGAGGAGTGGATCGGGAGGCACGGGGGGTCATTGAGGTGGGGATATATGGAGAGCTTATGGACATAGAGGAAGGGTAAGGCACCCGGTGGATCGATGGGATTTACCTAGTGAATTTATGTACAGCACTGGGTTCTGCTTTAGGGGTTCCTAGTAAGGTTAATGAATGCAATGAAAGCGGAGTAAGATGGAGAATTCAGGCAACGGGGCGGTGCGGTGGTGTGTTGGTCAAAGGGGTAAACAGCCGAGTACCTTTGGGATTATCGAGCCATTTCATTGCTTTGTGCTGATTATTAATTTTTTTGCGAAAAATTCTTGGAATTGGCTAAATGTGTTTGTGGGGGAGGGTCGTGTTTGAGTTCTCAGTTTGGTTTACTGGTAGGTCAATGAGCGTGGGCAAGGGGATTATCAAGGGTTCCTGGAGGACAAGGGAAAGGGAAAGAGGAGCGTTGGAGGGTTGGATTGGCAGAGGGGCTTATGTTAGGGTGGACAGAAAGGCTTTTGAGGGATTTTTCTACGACATAGGGGTTTGGCGAAGAAATATTGGGTGGGTGATACGCTGTACTCAAAATGCGATGTAGAGAGTGCAAATCATGGGTGTGTGGGGGGGGGATGTCAAATGGGAGAGGGGTCTTCGGCAGGGATGTCCTTTATCACAAATCTTGTTTTGCATGTGTTAGGATCCCTTTTATAGGATGGTGGGATGGATCGTTTTAAGGAGGGGGGGAGGGATGGTGAGTGAAGCCGTGGCCGGGTTTTGGTGGGCTATGTTGATGTACATTTTTGGCCAAAGTGAGGAGACACGGTTAGGAATTTTTGGGGGAAGGTGTACACCACTTTTGGGAGAGTACTGGGTATGATGGTAATCGGGAAAAGTCTCAATATATGGGTGGGAGAGTGGACAGAGAGATTCCCGATTGGGGGATGGAGGTTTGTTGCAGGGGGGGAAGAGGACTGGTGTCTGAAAATCGGAGGTATGTATGTATGAGGCTGCCTGAGTGCTGTTAGGGTTAGGATATTCGAATAGGTGGGGAGACAGGTGCAGCGACGGTTGGGAATGCGCGACCTCACCATTTAACACTTAGGCAGCGTGTAATTGTCATCAATGTATTACTATATACGTAAAGTCTGGTTTGTTCGGGCTGTGATGCCGTTTACCAGGAACTCGGCGATCACGAGTCTTTTAGATTGGTGTTAAATTTTTGTGGGGTTCTGGGTGCAAATGGTTGTGCGAGGGAAAGGTAGTGACATTTGCGGTTATGTAGGGAGGGTATTGGGTTTCTTGGATGTGGGAGGGAAAGCGCGTGAACTGTGTGTTTATTAAGGGGAGTGATGAAGTGCAGGTGGATGGAGGGAGGAAGGCGTTCAGCTAGATAAGGTACATGCTCACTGAGGAAATGGTTTGGAGAGGCGGGGGAGAAATGAGAAAGGATGCGAGACAGTGTTTACTCGCCTTAATGTTAGCCAGGGAAAATAGGAAAAGTAGAGTGTGTGGAACTTGTGTAAATTGTTTGGAGACATGTTAGTGGCGCCGATTGAAGGGTCTTATCCTGGTATGCCCATGGGAATCGTTAATATGGCGAGGTTTTGTAAATTTATGGATACGACTAGGGTGGTGAGGTTATGTACCGTTTCCTGCATGGGGTATTTTGCCAACGGGAGCGATGCTCGATGAAAGGAGGGTTATTGGGGCGAGGCGGTCGTGTGGCAGATGAAGTGAGGGAAGAGATGCGTAATCAGTTCGTCTATTTTTGTGCAGGTTTGGAGTGCCAGAGGTATGGATGCGTAAGGGTAGTGGTGAGGTGGGGGGCCAAGGTGGGTGGCGGGATTCGAGGTTTTGAGTCTTGATATGTGTGGTGTGGAATGTGAGTGTCGGTAAGAGGTTTGATTTGTTCATCGTGGACTACATATTTGTTTATGGGGTATGAGGGGGAAGGTGGGTGGGGATGTGTCTGAGAAGGACTTTGCGCGCGACGGTTTTATCGAAACTTTTTGTGTCGCAAAAGGACATTTTTGGGAGAAAAGGTGGGAAGAGTATTTTTCTGAAGGTTTTAGAGACTAACAATAGGGAATTTATTGGCGTTATAAGGGGCTTTAACTTGCCGGGGTATGGTTGAGTGGGGTTGGTAAAGGATGGGGGGGGGTTCAGGGGAATTTCAACGGGTAACCTCTTGGGAATGCTGTGATGTGTGTTGGGTGTGATTGGAGGTAATAGTGTGTGACAGATGAGGGGTTGTGCAAGATAAGTTTTGTTTGTCCGTTGTGGATGGGGAGGAAGGTGTTTGGGTAAGGGAGCAGATTAAATATATTAACATTGTATTAATGTATATACATATATATACTTTTATAACATGTTATTTCTGTTGGTAGCGTATTAGTTCCATTTCAATGGTATAGCAATTGAATTTGAATTTTTTGAGGGGTTTTCCTGTCAACTTTTTCATTTGAAGCCAGAGTTATTTTTGTTTTATTGTATAACGTGGTCAGCATCAGTTGTTGGTAGTAATCTGACCTATTATTATTGTCTTATTTAAGGTATTGAAATTACGGTTAGTCCTGTACCATCATGGTTTGTTAAAAATATATCTTCTCAAAGTGACATGTGTCATAATAATCCTAAATTGAGGATAATTAAGTAGGATTATGCATGTTGGTGATTGGTTTAAGTTATCAATGTGTGTGTTGTGAGTTGGGAGGAGGGATGATGGGTCCCTTGTGTTGTGTGAGTGGAGGGGTGGGATGGGGATGATGGTGTCACCCTGTGTTGTGTGGAGTGGGGGAGGGATGATGGGTCACTTGTGTTGTGTGAGTGGGGGGAGGGATGATGGTCACTTGTGTTGTGTGAGTGGGGGAGGATAAAGGGGTCACTTGTGTTGTGTGAGTGGGGGGGGAATAGGGGTCACCTGTGTTGCAGCACGGGTTTCTTAATAAGGCATATTGTAGGTCTGGTGTATTTGTTGAGAGGGGTATTATGGGTGATTGTCATTAAGCTTGGAGCATTATTGTGGTGGGGTTTTGAAATTTTTTGGGAGTTTTATTAATAGCCCTTTTGTGGCCTTTGTATTATAACTTTTTTCCCCTTTTTAAATTTGTTATTTTTATAAAAACTTGTATATAGTAGACTGTCAGTGTTGCCCGGATTGTTTTGTGTTTATATATTGTTTTACTGATGTTGTCCTTGATCGTTTTTTATATATGTACCTATTAATATCTGTACATGAAGTTTTTAATAAAATATATAAAAAAAAAACCTTCTTAGAAAATTAAACTTTTGCAGTTTTTCTTTCACCAGGTTGAGGTGTCATTGTGTTAAGTAATGACATGTGTGGAAATTATTTAATTTCCGAAGCTATAGTGCCTAATAAGTGTTTAATGTGTTGATTTGGGTCAAAATGTATTTGCATTTTTAATGGAATCAGCTGGGTTCCCGCTGCGCCTGCGCAGATGTGCAGGGGGGTGGGGGGTCGAGCTGGGGCAGCAGGTGGCGGGAGTGTTTTGAATGGGTGAGGAGGCTGAGAAAACCGGGAATGAGGAAACTGGCGTTCACGGCGGCCTAAGGATCAAAATAGGCCTCAATTCATAATAGGAAGTGTCCCTGACTGCCCTAGTGAAGAGTGAGGGGAAAGTGATTTACGGGACCACCGTAAAAGGGTGGTAAAATAGTGAATAATGTTCGAACCGGGGGTGGCAGGTGCACGGCCATGGTGTGTGTCCAGGGGGAAAAACCCGTGTGTTAATCCTCGCTCATCGGCCTCAGATCTTAATGGAGTGACCTCTAATTTGTTAATATGATGAGATGTTAATCGTCTTGTGAATGGTAATGTAATCAGTGATAATAACATTGAGTTAAGAGAATGCGGGGTGTGAAATAGAGCGCCCCGCTCCGAGTGAACGTGTGAAATCTCGTACCGAGGATAATAAAGCTTTATGGAATCACGAATTCTAAACCGGGACAAACCGACGGAACCTCGTCCTGCCGGAATAAGAACCGTGTCGGTGTAGCAGGACATCGAAATGAGATGGGAATGGAGGAAATAAGGAGTATCAATCACCCACAGTTAAGTAACCCTTCTAGTTATAGCAGACTGATGCTGGGCCCGTTAGGTTATGTTGTAATTGGATAGGTTTAGCAGTGATTTCCCGCTACATCAAGTGACCACCAGAGAACATTGGTAAGTGGTGGGATTATGGGACAAATGTTTTTCCTTGATGGAAAGTACCAGGTGTATCCACCCCCCCCCCTTCATTCAGCAAAACTAATAAAATCTATCCGTCCACAATTAATTAAGCGCCGTACTTGTGGGTCTACCAATTTATACGGGGTCTCGGATAAGTGGACAAATTGTGAGGGCTGGGGGCCACCTGAGTGACCAGAGGTAGTTTAATTTTTTCTCACAGTCTCAGGGGGTGACTACGATAAACAATGGGGTTGTCCCCAATGGATTACTTGTAGTATATAATTTTGAGGTACATACGATAAGCCCCCAGAAAATTTCCACAACATGTACCCATTTAATTGTTAAATATTTTTTGTGTCTAAGATGTTACGCATCACCATATATCCTATGATCCTTTAATTTTTCATCGACCCCATCCCTAACCCTTCTAGGGGTAGGGTAGGTGCCTGAGCCCGACCTTTACTCAAAAGACTGTCACCCCCCTTACCCCTTGGGGGGGGGATGGCAGACCAAGAGGCCTACTTGTGGCTAGGCCGGGGGACATTTGGGTCCCAAAGATGAGGGGGTACTTGTGCCTCCCCCCTGGAGATTTTAGTCTCAACACCCCTAAAGAGGGAGCCAAGGCCGGGCCCCATTGACAAGGCCCGGGCCGGAGAATACCGGCTAATTTTTAACTAACAAACTAACTAACTTTAATTTTAGTTAAGATACAATCAGTTTGGGGGATGGTTATATTTTGCGGAGGGGGGGGGGGGGGGGTGAAAATTGTGGAAAAATTTCGCCTTCACAGGGATAAACCTGGTATAACTGGGGGTATATGGTGTGTGGGATTAGGGGTTTACAACCTTTTGTCTGTGTAATCATTTTTTTAAAAGTGAATTCGAATTTGTGATTTAACTCATTTTGTTACCTATTATTATATTAAAGATTTGCCATTCTCCCGGGCCCCGGGGCCTTTCCAAATGTGGCCCGGCCTTGGGTCCCTCTTTAGGGAGTGTCTGAGACCTAGTCTCCCCTGGGAGGAGGCACAATGCCTCCTCATCTTTGGGGCCAACTGTCCCCAGGGCCCAGCCACAAGCTAGGGCCCTCTGGTCTCTGGTGCCCGTTGGCCTGGTGGTAAAGCTCCGCTTCACACACGAGGGCCCGGGGTTCGTTCCCCGGCGGGTGGAAACATTTCACACGTTTCCTTACACCGTTGTCCTTTCACCAGCAGCAAATAGGTACCTGGGTGTTAGTCGACGGGAGTTTACCGGGATTTTACCTGGAGAAGTTCGGGGCAACCCCCCCCGGGGGCCCGGTCTGTGACCAGGCCCCTGGTGGATCAGCGCTGATAAACCCCAGCTGTTGCGCTGGCTGCACGAAAACCCAAACTACGCCACACCCCGGCTGATCAGGAACGACTTAGTTGTTTTCCAGTGCCACTTGAAGACTGCCGGGGGTCTGTTGGAAAACCCCCTTTATGTTGCTGGGGGGCATTAAACAGTCTGGGGCCCCGACACTTATTGATGGTCTCTTAACGTGCTAGTAAACCCCCTGCTTTTCTTTGGGGGGGAGGGTGAAATCGTCGCCAAGTCTTTGTTTTCGTAGTGAGTGATTTTCGTGTGCAATTTTGGGTACTAGTCCCTCTAGGTTTTCCAGTGTAAAAAATCATGTATCTCTCCCCCTGCTTTCCAGGGAATACGGGTTTTAAAACCTCAAGCCCCCCCATAATTGATTTTTTTTTTAAATTCCGTATGCGCCTGAAAGTTCTCGTACATTTTTTAGGTCGGCAATTCACCTGCCTTGAAAGGTGCTGTTAGAGTCACAATATTCCACCTGTAAACAAAGGGCCTGAAGAGTGTCATCATGGGGTTGGCCCCCTATTTTTTAAAGGGCCCTTTCCACCGTCATTTTCTAGCAATGCGTTGATACAAGTTATGGGCCTTGAAAGGTGAGATCCTCCGACATAATCACTCCTAGGTCTTTGACGTTGGTGTTTCGCTCTATTTTGTGGCCAGAATTTTTTTGTACTCTGATGAAGATTTAATTTTCCTCATGTTTACCATATCTGAGTAATTGAAAATTTCTCATCGTTGAACTTCAATTGTTTTCTGCAGCCCACTGAAAGATTGGTTGATGTCCGCCTGGAGCCTTTCAGTGTCTGCAATGGAAGACACTGTCATGCAGATTCGGGTGTCACTGCAAAGGAAGACACGGTGCTGAGGCTGACATCCTTGTCTATGTCGGAAAAGAGGATGAGAACAAGATGGGAGCTAGTACTGTGCCTTGTGGGACAGAGCTTTTCACCGTAGCTGCCTCGGACTTTACTCTGTTGACGACTACTCTCTGTTTCTGTTAGTGAGGAAATTATAGATCCATCGACCGACTTTCCTGTTATTCCTTTAGCGCGCATTTTGTGCGCTATTACGCCATGGTCACACTTGTCGAAGGCTTTTGCAAAGTCTGTATATATTACATCTCCCATTCTTTTGTCTTCTAGTGCATTTAGGACCCTTGTCGTAGTGATCCATAGTTGAGACAGACAGGAGCGACCTTTGTTCTAAACCCATGTTGCCCTGGGTTGTGTAACTGATGGGTTTCAAAAATGGGTGGTGATCTTGCTTCTTAGGACCCTTTAAAAGATTTTTATGATATGGGATGTTATGCTATTGGTCTGTAGTTCTTTGCTGTTGTTTTACTGCCCCCTTTGTGGAGTGGGGCTATTCTGTTGTTTTTAGTAACTGAGGGACGACCCCCGTGTCCATGCTCCCTCTCCATAGGATGGAAAAGGCTCGTGATAGGGGCTTCTTGCAGTTCTTGATGAAACACAGAGTTCCATGAGTCTGGCCCTGGGGCAGAGTGCATGGGCAATGTCATTTATCGCCTGTTCGAAGTCATTTGGCGTCAGGATAACATCGGATAGGCTTGTGTTAGTAAAATTTTTGTGGCTCTCTCATAAAAATTCATTTTGGTCTTCGACTCTCAGTCTGGTTAGCGGCTTGCTAAAAACTGAGTCATATTGGACTGAGTACTCACTCATTTCCTTGCTGTCATCTGTGTGGGACCCATCTTGTTTAAGTAGGGGCCCAATACGGGACGTTGTTCTCGATTTTGATTTGGCATAGGAGAAGAAATACTTTGGGTTTCTTTCGATTTCATTTATGGCTTTAGTTCTTCCCGCGTTTTCCTGACTCCTAAAGGATTCTTTTAGCTTAAGTTCGATGCTTGCTATTTCTCTGACCAGTGTCTCCCTGCGCATTTCAGATATTTTGACCTCTTTTAGCCGCTCTGTTATTCTTTTCCCGTCGCCTGTAAAGGGAGCGCCTGTCTCTTTCTTTTTTTACATCTACTCCTTCCTTTTTCTTAGGGGAATAAGCCTTGTGCATACATCGAGTGCCACCGAGTTAACTGTTCTAGGCATAAGTTTGGGTCTGTGTTGCTTAGTATATCTTCCCAGCTTATATCGGTTAGGATTTTGGTTTACTTGGTCCCACTTTATGTTTTTGTTTTTTGAAAGTTGAATTTGGTGAATGCTCCCTCGTGACTAGTCTCATTTTGTCGGTCTGGGGCTCCATGCTACATGTCTGAACCTCAATTATGTTGTGATCTGAGTATATGTTTTTGATATGGTGACATTTCTTATCAGATCATCATTGTTAGTGAAAGATGAGGTCTAGTGTATTCTCCAGTCTTGTAGGCTCTATTATTTGCGGGTTTAAAATTGAATTTTGTGCAGAGATTTAAAAGCTCGTGTGAGTGTGATTTTCATCAGAGCTGCCTCCTGGTGTTATTACTGCAAAAATATTATTTGCTATATTCCTCCATTTTAGGTGCCTTAAGTTGAAATCCCCCAGGAGCAAGATGTTGGGTGCAGGAGCTGGAAGATTTTCCAGACAGTGGTCAATTTTTTAAAGCTGTTCCTGGAATTGCTGGATGTTGCATCCGGAGGCTTGTAGACTACCACAATGACTAGGTTTTGGTTCTCGACCTTTACTGCTAAAACTTCCACTACGTCATTTGAGGCATTAAGCAGTTCTGTGCAAACAAGTGACTCTGCAATGTACAGCCAACCCCCCCCTTTGCCTTTCACTCCTGCGCATCTGTATAGTTTAACCGGGATCCATACTTCGTTGTCCAAGTGATCCTTTAGTGGCCTCAGTGAAAGCCGCGAACATTGCCTTTTCCTCTGCAAGCAGTCCACGGATAAAGGTATTTTTTGTTTGTAGCTGGCTTTAGACCCTGTAAATTTGCAAGAAGAAAAGTTATCGGACTGGTGTATTGTTTGGAACTGGGGGGGATGGGGGGGATTTTTTTTCCGGCCATTAGTAAACTGTATCTGTTGGTTTGGAGTGGAGGCCATCGACTGTGGTTCCACTCCAGGAATGACTGGGTTTTGGGGTACGATTTCTGGCCATTTCCTGCCAGTTTTTTTTCCTTCCTGGCACTAAAAAACCTCTCCCTCTTGAGTGGCTGTGGCTACCCAGGTTTTCCCATGGCCGGATGTTTGTATCTTTTTGTCCCTTTAGATGGGATGCCTGGCAATTTAAGTTATAGACAGTCTTTCCTGTACTGAAGAGGTACACATTTCAGGGTGAAAAAGCTTACAGGAAGGGAGTTTTTCATTTTCCTGTTTTCATAGGCATGGCATTTTCTAGGTGTCATAGTTTGCATGTCCCATCTGTTTTTTCCAGATTTCCCATGCCAGCAGATACCAATGCATAGTATGTGCACAGGCTTGGTTTCCGCTTGCCTTGGGTTTCTGTGACTGTATTCCCTGTTGGTGCATGTTTCCCTGTCTTACTTTATCCTCCCTACACCAACAATGGAGCTCCCACCAGTTGTTTTTGGTAATTTATCCTCACTATTGCTATTGGTGTCCTCTTGTTTGCTTTTTCCTGGGGTATTTCTAGTTTGCAATATTGGTTTTATCTTATCTTTGACTACACTTTTTCCCCTATATGGCTCCTGTCCCCATGAAAATCTTTTATATGTATTCCTTCCTGCGTAAAATTTCCCGACTACCGGGAAATATCCCAGCTTCCCCATTTCTGTCCCCAGGCAGTATCCCAGCTTACCATTTCTGTCCCCGGGAAGACCTCCAGCTTCACCATTACTGTCCCCCGGGACAGTTCCCACTTAAACCATTTTTTCCCAGGACAGCACCCCAGCTTCACCATTTCTGTCTCCAGGCAGTATCCCACTTCCCATTTCTGTCTCCCAGGACAGCACCTCCACTTCACCTTTTCTGTCTCCCAGACGCACCTCCAGCTTCACCTTACTGTCCCCCGGGACGCAAAATCCCCCCCCACATTTTACTGACTCCGGCCCACCCATCGCCTTACAGTTTATGAAAAACTGGCCAGTTCAAGGCAGTACCATTCAGCCCAGACATTTTATGTTCCCATCTGTTGTAAAAATTTTCCAGGTTTTCAAATGAAACAGCTTTGAGTTGTCCTTTTTTTTAATCCCCTTTGTTTTTTTAAATCCACGTTTTTCCTCATTTAGCCCCAAAAAACACTTCTCTTTTTTAATACTGCTTGTAGCTAGTTCGGGGATATCTGCCAAGGGGCGTACCCCAATTTCCCACAAAAATGAAAATTTACCATGTGGAAGCCCGTTTGTTTACGACCACAGACTCACAGGGCTTCATAATGATTTAAGGGGTTTATTTACTGCAAATTCTACAGCAACCTCTTTAAAATTCTTTTTAAAACCTTAAATGAACTCTTTGCTATTTGTATTTCTTTTCTAACTCTTTTTTTATATTGGAAACTTACCCTCACGTTCCTATTTTTAAGTTTGGTTTTAGGGGGCCCCCACAACCCCTCCGTTTTCCGCTTTATTGTCAACGAAAATGTTTGAAACCATCCCGGGTTTGGACCAGTCAAGGGTTCGACCAGGGAAGGGTCGGGCCAGACGATCTGTTGTCAGTGGGTCACTTATTTAAAACATACGCGGGGATTTTAGCTAACACATGAAGGACTACTGGAAATTATCTACCCCAGTAATAGTGATTTACTGATAAAAAGTATAACTTGCGTTTGAAGAGCCCCGGGTATCGGCACTCCTACAATACGAACGGTCACCCCCCTTGTTTATCAATCGCTGTATCTGGCTTTTCTCTTTTTTTTTTTTTTTTTTTTTTTTTTTTTCCGTCTCCACCACAATAAATGCTATATTATCACTATAGTTGACTGGTGCAAATTTTGGAGGAAGGACGCTTTTTCTGTAGTAATAATTGCTTCTCGTTGTGTATATTGCGACTGCTGGTAACTACAGGTTATATGAAATTTCACAGTAACGTCTCGTAATTCAAGAAAAAGAAACTAATGAAAGTCACTCCACTCCACAAAGGGTACCATTATAATACTGGTTAGTTGCTACTACAACACTGTATTCTGCTAATCACTGGTATCACTAGTTATATGCGAGTACACTGGCAAGCCAGTGTGGGTCGCATCCTGGGGGACAAGATTAAGGACCCCAATGGAAATAAGTTAGACAGTCCTCGATGACGCACTGACTTTCTTGGGTTATCCTGGGTGGCTAACCCTCCGGGGTTAAAAATCCGAACGAAATCTTATCTTATCTTATCTTGCCATCCCCGCCACAAGGGGGCTAATGGGAATGACAGTCTTATGAGCTAAAGGCTCGGACTCAGGCACCTACCCTACCCTAGAAGGGTTAGGCATGGTGTCGATGTTTGTGTACCTTAATATAATTTCCGTGTCATATTCGCTGCCTGACCACGGTCGAGTGAGGTTGTGCGCTGCACCCCTCTGCTGTTCAGGCGAGCTACCCTGTATCAACATGGCGCTGAGTGTGAGGAGGCGCGTAAATACCATTGGTATTGAGCTGCTTCGTGGGGCGATTTCACCCTCTTCAGTGCAAGTCTTACTCCCGACAATCATTAGGGAGACCTATGGAATCCAGGACGATGAGGTGTATGGTGCAGCCCTGAATGGGGCTTATAGAATCTTCGTCAAACTGAATTCCACGTCCGTGTATGAGTCTTTGGTGAGAGGTTCCAAGACGTGAGTCTTGACGCTACTCCAGCTGTGAAGGTGCGTTTGATCGACGTATCTCGCCACTTTACGGGGGTTTAAGATACGTAATGTCCCATTTGGGGCAGATGAGGCTGACATAAGGAGTGTTTTTGAGACATAGGGAACCGTAAACGGCACAAAAGGGCAAGTGGACGGCAGGTGTTTACATGGGACGTCCGGAGGGTACCTTTTCCCTGAAGATGACTCTGAGACATCCCATACCGTCTTACGTCTGTTGGAGGACTTCAGGAAGCAAGTTATGGTATCGAAATGCCGGACAGAGACGTACGTGCAGAATATGTGGGCATACGACCATTGGCGGCAGAGTGCGTGAAGCTGAGGAGGGCGCCAGCGCAAACTGGTGAAGCACCACTTACCAGCATAAATAGCTGTTGAGACCCCGGGCGAAAGCAAGGGCTGGGCGCTTGTGGAGTGAAGAGGTGGAGGATTCCAAAGAGGAGAATGGCAGTGTGAGGTAAGCTGTGATGTAAAAGGATCTTTTTACTACACAAAGGACAAGTACAGAAGTGCAAGTGCAGGGGGAGGTGCAGGCTATAGAGGAAGAGCTTCAGGAGGTGTTAAGACATTGACACCGCCTGCAGAGGATATTGTTCCTGAGCTGGTGAGAGACAGGGCGGTGCCTGTAGGGGAATGTAAGGATAAAAAACATAGCAGGTTGACGGGCCAACTAGTAAGAGGAGTTGTCGCCGTGTGCGTGGAACGGGGCGTGGGGGGTTTTGAGGTTCATCGTGGGGGAAACCCTCAGAAGATAACATGGATGTAAGGGCATCACGAGGAAGAGAGCGGCGGCGTCAGACTCAGATGACGTCCTGACGCCGGCGCAGAGGTCTGGGAGGAAGGAAGAGCAATGTCGAAGCAGTCACGATAAGAGGAAACGCAAAAAAGGGGGAGGGGTTGATGGTTTGAAGCCTTGTGCTGGCTCTGGGGCAGGAGGCCCTGGGATGAATGAAGAGAGGAGGAAGGGTTGGAAACTAAAATGAGGCCTTAGGTGTATGACTGTGAACGTAAATGGACTGTGTAATAGTGTGAAGAAGGATGGTTTCGAATGTTTCTGTATAAATATGGGGTGGATGTAGTGTTCCTGCAGAACACAATTTCAAGGAGGGAAGGGGTGCTCGAGGTGGAGGGGTTTCAGGTCATGACTCTGCCATCTGCACGTCTGAAAGGTGGTGTGGGTATATTGATCGGGGTGGCAAGCCGTTTGTGTTGCTAAGAAGTGAGGGGGGAGGAGGGGGAAGAGTATTGCGCGTGGATGGGTGGTGGATGGGACAGCGGGTATCTTTTGTATTGTGGTATGCACCAGCGGAAAATGATGTGAGGGTAAAAAGGGATTTTTGTATGGAAGAACTAGTTTTCCCTTCTTACGTGGTTTACCTGCAGTGGCCACGTTGGTGGCGACTGGAACTGCGTTATTTAGGAGGGCTGACGTGGAACCAAAAGGGGGGGGGCACGTGTCGGCGGCCTTGCGAGATCTTTTGAGGGATATTCAGTTGCGGGATGCGGTTGGAGGAGGGGCGTGGGAGGTAGAGCACACTTTTGTAAGACGGGGTTACGCTGCTAGGTTGGAATGGCTGTATATATCTCAAGGGTTGGGTTGACTTTTTTTCCGTACAATAGAAGTAGCTTTTTCTGATCATCGGGCGGTAGTAGCAGAGGTGGCGGGGGAGTCACTAGCAGGTAATCTAGGGGATATTGGAAATTAAATACAAGTGTGTTAGGTGATGAGATTTGATAGAGGGATTTGCAACGCTGTGGGAGGGGTTACTGCAGAGATAAAAGGGGTAGAGGATGTGGTGATGTGGTGGGATGGTGTGGTTTAAAGAACGGATTAAGCATATTACGTAAAGGAAGGGAAACGTATCAATTCTTTAAAATATGGGCTTGCTAACTATTTGGAGGATAGATTACGGGGTTGTTATGCGAGGGGGGGGGTGGGGGCACTTATCCAATGGATGAAATTATGGCAATTAAAGGGAGGCTGCATGAGGTACAGATGAGAGGTTCCAAGCGGTGCGGGTACAGGCGGGGGTGGAAGAGGTGTTATGGGGCGATAGACCTTCATCGTGCGTATTTCTAGGCAGAAACAAAGACAGCAGGCAATGACTAATCCATGGTTGGAGGTTCATGAAACGATAGGAGGGGACAGGGAGGGGCAGGTCATACAAGCTACGGAAGGAATGGGGGCGTTTGCTGACAAAGTGGTATGAGAAGTACTGGCAACGAGAAGGGGGAGGGAGGGGGTTTTAGAACAGGTGTGTGGGAGTGTGGTATGTCAGTTGTGTAACAGTGAAGGGAAGCACTGGGTGGGGAAATAACTGAGGGGAAATATGGAGGGCTTAAGTGGAATGCGAAAGGGCAAAGCACCGGGAATTAATGGACTCCCGGTAGATTTTATCAGCACATTGGGAACTATTGAGGCATTTCTGGTTAGGTTATTAAATTGCATGAAGGAGAGAGGTGAGCTGGGTGAGAAGCAGGCAACGGCTTGTCGTTGTATTGGTACCGAAGGGGGAAGGGCAGCATACGCTTCGGATTTTCCGGGCGATCTCGTTGTTATGCGCAGATTATAAATTGTTTGCGAAGATTTTGGGAAATTTGGTCAAGTGTGTGGAGGGCGGGGGTATATCAAAAGCTCAGTTTGGGTTTTCCAGGGGTCTATGGTGGAGGGCATGGGTTACTTAGGGATTTCGTGGAGGCAAAAGGGGGGGGGGAGGGGAGGGAGGTTTGGTGGCGCTCGATTGGCAAGGGGCATACGATAAGTGGATCGGAAAGCATTGAAAGCCATCCTCAGGGGTCAGGGGTTTGGGGAAGAAAAAGTGGGCTGGGTTGAGGCGTTGTATGGAGGTGCAATGGCGAGGGTACAGATTAATGGTTTTATTGGGTGGGAAGATTGTAATGGGTAGGGGACTTAGGGAGGGTTTCCTATGTCACAATTATTGTTTGCATGCGTACTGGACCCCTTTTTTAGATTGATGGAGCAGCGTATGTGTCACGTAGAGGGACCAGGTGTGAGGTTGCGAGGGGTTTGGCCCCGTTTAATTGGGTATGTGGATGATACAACGTTCTGATCAGGGAGGGGATGTCAATGGCACATTAGACGGGTAGTACCAAATGTTCGCAAGGGGCAACTGGTATGAGGGTAAATTCAGATAAATCCATGGTCATGGGGTTAGGGGCTTGGGCGGGTAGGGTTTTATTGGGGTAGTGCAGTTGTGAGGAAGCAGGTGAATTCGTTAAAAATCTGTGTCTTATTTATGCAGACGATCTACCTGTGGCACGCATGGAAAACTCGCTTAGGATGGGAGAAAGGATTCAGGGACGCTTGGGGGCATTGCGACCTTTTCATTTAACCCTTGTGCAGCGTGCCATTGTTGTTAATATCTTACTGTATAGCAAAGTATGGCACGTGGCAGCCGTGTTCCCATTAACTGGGCCCGCAATAACGAACATACTTAGGAAGGGTTTTTAAAAATTTTTGTGGGGGGTTTGAGCTGTGATTGGATTAAGAGAGATGTGGGAAAAGTTACCTGTAAGTAAGGGGGGGCTGGGATTGCTGGACTTAAAGCGGAGGGTCAAATGTTGTCTTCATTAAAAGGAGGTGATGAGGGGAAAATGTGGGTGGGGGGGGGTTGGCCAGGATCCATAACAGATTGCAACGGATGTATACAGGAGTTGAGTTGCATGAGTGTGAAACTGTGTTGAGGGCTCTGGCGTGGGATCGAGAGCCAGCAAAGGTTAAAATAGGTAGGTTGTGTAGATTGTTAGCCGGGAGGGTTGTAGCGCCTGTAGAGGGAATTTTCCCCCTGTATGCATGGGAAGTATATGGAATAGGTTGAGTAGGATGAGGTTGCAACCTCGTGTTCGGGATGTAATGTATCGTTTTCTGCACGGCATTTTACCGTCGGGTGTGGTTCTAAAGGGAGAGACGATTTGTTGACGGGGGGGGAAATGTGGGATATGTGGTGGGGAGGAGTCGGCTTTTCATGTAGTATTTTTGTTTATGGACTGAGGAGTGTCAAGGGTGGTTTAAATAGGTGATAATAGGATAGGAGGTAAAGGAATTTCTGTATTGAGAGCATTAAGTCTCGACGTGGGGGTTGGAGGAACGTTTAATCAACTGTGGGATACTTATGGCAGATTATATCTATATAGTGTGGGGATTGCGGGCCAAACAGGTTAATGAGGTGAAAAGGAGGGGGTTAGCGTAACGTTCTATAAAACGGTATGTAGAAATAAGGAAATTTATGGGGGGAGGTGGGTGAAGGATTTTCAGAGGGATATAGGGAACTTACGTTACAGGGTTTTTTTAAAACTTGTAATATACGAGGGAGGGGAGGGTATGATTGGAAAGTGTTGCTGGGGTAGGGAAGTCAGGGTGAAAACAGGGTTGCCTCCCCGGTAATGGATAACAAAATTTTGCGAGAGTGTTGGATGAGTGATGCGTGAGTGAATAATATGTGGACCACGGGTGCTAGCACCTGTGGAGCTGGCCAGTTTTTTGTGTGACAGGGCTTTATACTTATAAAACATAAATTTTGTGTGGTAATAAAGATTACGGTAATGACATTGTAATTTGGGGTTTTGCTATAATAATTGCATGTGTTTGCTCCAACTTGTTTTCTAGGTGCCTTGCACTGCATAGTGTTGATGCTGTGGGTCATGCACGGTGTCCAAGATATGATGTGATATGTTTGTATTAATGTCTGTGCATTATTTTCGTCACTGGTGTTCTGCAATTTTCAGTTTTGTTTTGAGAGTAAAGAGGTTTAAAAAAAAAAAAAAAAAAAAAAAAAAAAAAAAAAAAAAAAAAAAAAAAAAAAAAAATATAATTTCCAACTTGTATTGTAATGTTTTAAATAAAATATATATATATAAAAAAAAAAAAAAATCAAGAGCCCCTCCCCAACATGAAGGAACCTTCCCTGAGGGGTCAGCCCGGAAGGGAATTATTATTATTATAATCAAGGGGGAAGCGCTAAACCCGTAGGCCTATACAGCGCCCAGGGGGGGGGGATGTGGAAGGCATTCAGGCTTAATTCGGGGAACTGGAGCACAGATCCAATTCCCTAAATCAAGAGCCCCTCACCAACATCAAGGAACCTTCCCTGAGGGTCAGCCCGGAAGGGAATTATTATTATTATAATCAAGGGGGAAGCGCTAAACCCGTAGGACTATACAGCGCCCAGGGGGGGGGGGATGTGGAAGGCATTCAGGCTTAATTCGGGGAACTGGAGCACAGATCCAATTCCCTAAATCAAGAGCCCCTCACCAACATCAAGGAACCTTCCCTGAGGGTCAGCCCGGAAGGGAAGAGGACAATGGCAGCAAGTTGGAAGAGATTCTGGCTGGGATCTGTACCGGAAAATCACCTAGAACAAAATACTTGTAAACTCCACCAGTCTGACATTATTTCATAAATATACTCAGATAGTTATTATTATTATTATTATTATTATTATAATAAAAGAGTCAGATAGTTATATAATAATTATTTAGTGTCACAAAATACAGTTTTCAGTAGTCCACCAGTCTGTCCACATTCCTTGTCCCACCTCATAACTTATAATTACAGTTTTCAGTAGTCCACCAGTCTGACCACATTCCTTGTCCCACCTCATAACTTATAATTACAGTTTTCAGTAGTCCACCAGTCTGTCCACATTCCTTGTCCCACCTCATAACTTATAATTACAGTTTTCAGTAGTCCACCAGACTGTCCACATTCCTTGTCCCACCTCATAACTTATAATTACAGTTTTCAGTAGTCCACCAGTCTGTCCACATTACTTGTCCCACCTCATAACTTATAATTACAGTTTTCAGTAGTCCTCCAGTCTGTCCACATTCCTTGTCCCACCTCATAACTTATAATTACAGTTTTCAGTAGTCCACCAGTCTGTCCACATTCCTTGTCCCTCCTCATAACTTATAATTACAGTTTTCAGTAGTCCACCAGTCTGTCCACATTCCTTGTCCCTCCTCATAACTTATAATTACAGTTTTCAGTAGTCCACCAGTCTGTCCACATTCCTTGTCCCACCTCATAACTTATAATTACAGTTTTCAGTAGTCCACCAGACTGTCCACATTCCTTGTCCCACCTCATAACTTATAATTACAGTTTTCAGTAGTCCACCAGACTGTCCACATTCCTTGTCCCACCTCATAACTTATAATTACAGTTTTCAGTAGTCCACCAGACTGTCCACACTCCTTGTCCCACCTCATAACTTATAATTACAGTTTTCAGTAGTCCACCAGTCTGTCCACATTCTTTATCTCATCTCATAACTAATAATATATATATTTAATTGTTATATAAAATTAATAATTATTATTAACATTATTACGCATGTTTAAAACTTATTTTAATTTTTGCAAAACGTTAAAATTTATTAAAATTCTTATAAATATTACCATAAAAATTTTAAATTTTTGCTATTATTTTTCATTTTTTCTTTATCAAAGAAATTTGTGATTTTTGATATAGACTATTAGCATAAAATATCATAAATTTTAGATACCCGTGAGGGTAATAACATACGTATTTTGTTTTATCTATTTAAATAAAATAACACAGGTTGTAATCTTCCAGAGAATTATAAACTTCAAGTATCAAAATACACATCACAGGTGCAACTTACGCGGACATATTCCATAATTTATTTTATCCCTCAACATTTATGGTAAGTTTACCCAGCATTATGTTGTGCTTCAGTCAACCAAGATTATAATATATTAATGTATCAGTATTGTACTTATCACCTGACAGTTCCTCACCTTCATCATTATCACCTGACAGTTCCTCACCTTCATCATTATCACCTGACAGTTCTTCACCTTCATCATTATCACCTGACAGTTCCTCACCTTCATCATTATCACCTGACACTTCCTCACCTTCATCATTATCACCTGACACTTCCTCACCTTCATCATTATCACCTGACACTTCCTCACATTCATCATTATCACCTGACACTTCCTCACCTTCATCATTATCACCTGACACTTCTCACCTTCATCATTATCACCTGACAGTTCCTCACCTTCATCATTATCACCTGACACTTCCTCACCTTCATCATTATCACCTGACACTTCCTCACCTTCATCATTATCACCTGACACTTCCTCACCTTCATCATTATCACCTGACACTTCCTCACCTTCATCATTATCACCTGACACTTCCTCACCTTCATCATTATCACCTGACACTTCCTCACCTTCATCATTATCACCTGACACTTCCTCACCTTCATCATTATCACCTGACACTTCCTCACCTTCAACATTATCACCTGACACTTCCTCACCTTTCATCATTATCACCTGACACTTCCTCACCTTCATCATTATCACCTGACACTTTCTCACCTTCATCATTATCACCTGACACTTCCTCACCTTCAACATTATCACCTGACACTCCCTCACCTTCATCATTATCACCTGACACTTCCTCACCTTCATCATTATCACCTGACACTTCCTCACTTCATCATTATCACCTGACACTTCCTCACCTTCAACATTATCACCTGACACTTCCTCACCTTCATCATTATCACCTGACACTTCCTCACCTTCATCATTATCACCTGACACTTCCTCACCTTCATCATTATCACCTGACAGTTCCTCACCTTCATCATTATCACCTGACACTTCCTCACCTTCATCATTATCACCTGACACTTCCTCAACTTCATCATTATCACATGACACTTCCTCACCTTCATCATTATCACCTGACACTTCCTCACCTTCATCATTATCACCTGACACTTCCTCACCTTCATCATCACCTGACACTTCCTCACCTTCATCATTTTCACCTGACAGTTCTTCACCTTCATCATTATCACCTGACACTTCCTCACCTTCATCATTATCACCTGACACTTCCTCACCTTCATCATCATCACCTGACACTTCCTCACCTTCATCAATTTCACCTGACAGTTCTTCACCTTCATCATTATCACCTGACACTCCTCACCTTCATCATTATCACCTGACAGTTCCTCACCTTCATCATCATCACCTGACAGTTCCTCACCTTCATCATCATCACCTGACAGTTCCTCACCTTCATCATCATCACCTGACACTTCCTCACCTTCATCATCATCACCTGACACTTCCTCACCTTCATCATCATCACCTGACAGTTCCTCACCTTCATCATCATCACCTGACAGTTCCTCACCTTCATCATCATCACCTGACACTTCCTCACCTTCATTATCACCTGACAGTTCCTCACCTTCATCATCATCACCTGACACTTCCTCACCTTCATCATCATCACCTGACACTTCCTCACCTTCATCATTATCACCTGACACTTCCTCACCTTCATCATTATCACCTGACAGTTCCTCACCTTCATCATCATCACCTGACACTTCCTCACCTTCATCATTATCACCTGATACTTCCTCACCTTCAACATTATCACCTGACACTTCCTCACCTTCAACATTATCACCTGAGACTTCCTCACCTTCATCATTATCACCTGACACTTCCTCACCTTCATCATTATCACTGACAGTTCCTCACCTTCATCATTATCACCTGACACTTCCTCACCCTCATCATTATCACCTGACACTTCCTCACCTTCATCATTATCACCTGACACTTCCTCACCTTCAACATTATCACCTGACACTTCCTCACCTTCAACATTATCGCCTGACACTTCCTCACCTTCAACATTATCACCTGACACTTCCTCACCTTCATCATTATCACCTGACACTTCCTCACCTTCAACATTATCACCTGACACTTCCTCACCTTCATCATTATCACCTGACACTTCCTCACCCTCATCATTATCACCTGATATTTTCCTCACCTTCATCATTATCACCTGACACTTCCTCCCCTTTCATCATTATCACCTGACACTTCCTCACCTTCATCATTATCACCTGACACTTCCTCACCTTCATCATTATCACCTGACACTTCCTCACCTTCATCATTATCACCTGACACTTCCTCACCTTCATCATTATCACCTGACAGTTCCTCACCTTCATCATTATCACCTGACACTTCCTCACCTTCATCATTATCACCTGACACTTCCCCACCTTCATCATTATCACCTGATAGTTCCTCACCTTCATCATTATCACCTGACACTTCCTCACCTACATCATTATCACCTGATAGTTCCTCACCTTCATCATTTTCACCTGACAGTTCTTCACCTTCATCATTATCACCTGACACTTCCTCACCTTCAACATTATCACCTGACACTTCCTCACCTTCATCATTATCACCTGACACTTCCTCACCTTCATCATTATCACCTGCCAGTTCCTCACCTTCATCATTATCACCTGACACTTCCTCACCTTCATCATTATCACCTGACACTTCCTCACCTTCATCATTATCACCTGACAGTTCCTCACCTTCATCATTATCACCTGACACTTCCTCACCTTCATCATTATCACCTGACACTTCCTCACCTTCATCATTATCACCTGACAGTTCCTCACCTTCATCATTATCACTGACACTTCCTCACCTTCATCATTATCACCTGACACTTCCTCACCTTCATCATTATCACCTGACACTTCCTCACCTTCATCATTATCACCTGACACTTCCTCACCTTCATCATTATCACCTGACACTTCCTCACCTTCATCATTATCACCTGACACTTCCTCACCTTCATCATTATCACCTGATAGTTCCTTACCTTCATCATTATCACCTGACACTTCCTCACCTTCATCATTATCACCTGACACTTCCTCACCTTCATCATTATCACCTGACACTTCCTCACCTTCATCATTATCACCTGACACTTCCTCACCTTCATCATTATCACCTGATAGTTCCTTACCTTCATCATTATCACCTGACACTTCCTCACCTTCATCATTATCACCTGATAGTTCCTTACCTTCATCATTATCACTGACACTTCCTCACCTTCATCATTATCACCTGATAGTTCCTTACCTTCATCATTATCACCTGACACTTCCTCACCTTCATCATTATCACCTGACACTTCCTCACCTTCATCATTACCATTACACTACATAGTTCATTAAACACACATAATTCTTTCTCAAACCTAAACTACCTATTCCAAAACTTTACCACTGCACGACCTTGTGGGAAGCCTCCCCCACTGCACGACCTTGTGGGAAGCCTCCCCCCACTGCACGACCTTGTGGGAAGCCTCCCCCCACTGCACGACCTTGTGGAAAGCCTCCCCCCACTGCACGACCTTGTGGGAAGCCTCCCCCCACTGCACGACCTTGTGGGAAGCCTCCCCCCACTGCACGACCTTGTGGGGAGCCTCCCCCCACTGCACGACCTTGTGGGAAAAGCCTCCCCCCACTGCAACGACCTTGTGGGGAGCCTCCACCCACTGCACGACCTTGTGGGAAGCCTCCCCCCACTGCACGACCTTGTGAGAAGCCTCCCCCCACTGCACGACCTTGTGGGGAGCCTCCCCCCACTGCACGACCTTGTGGGGAGCCTCCACCCACTGCACGACCTTGTGGGAAGCCTCCCCCCACTGCACGACCTTGTGGAAGCCTCCCCCCACTGCACGACCTTGTGGGGAGCCTCCCCCCACTGCACGACCTTGTGGGGAGCCTCCACCCACTGCACGACCTTGTGGATAGCTTGCCCCCACTGCACATCCTTGAGGGGAGCCTTTACCCACTGCACAACCTTGTGAGGAGCCTCCCCCCACTGCACAACCTTGTGGGGAGCCTACCCCCACTGCACAACCTTGTGTACCTCTGTAATATTGAAGTACAGTCCCTGGACCCATTATGTACCTCTGTAATACTGAAGTACAGTCCCTGGACCCATTATCTGCCACTGTAATACTGAAATACAGTCCCTGGACCCATTATGCACCTCTGTAATATTGAAGTACAATCATTCGCTACATGGATGAGGTGTAGTGCGATCATGCTTTGTACCCCTCTACTGTTTACCCAGACGAGCTACTCTGAAAACAATATGGCACCAGGTGTGCACTGGAGAGTGAATACTCTGGGCATTGAGCTCATTAGTGGGGCTTTAACACCTACGTCAGTCGAGAGTTAAAGCCCAAAATTATAAGAGAGACATACGGCATCAGAGACGAGGATTTATATGGAGTAGCACTGAATGGTGTTTATAGAATATTCGTGAAAGTGCTAACAGCTCAAGTGTATGAGGCGTTGGTGGATCCTTACCAAGATGTCAGCGTAACACCGGCAGTGAGGGTCAGGTTGACGGATGTATCAAGACATTATTCGTGCATCAAGCTCCGCAAAGTGCCTTTTGAGGCTGATGTAGCAGATATCAGAAGTGTTTTTGAATGATGTGGGACTGTACATCCAGTCCAACCTGGAAAATGGGTTAAAGGAGCTTAAGCAGGATTTATGGAGGGTACTTTCAATCTCAAGATGACGGTGAGACATCCTATACCCTCGTATGTATATCTCGAGGAGTTCAAAGCACAGGTAATGGTGGCGTATGCCTGGAAGAGTAGTACATGCTGAATGTGTGGCGAATATGACCATATGGCGGCAGATTGTGGCAAGCAGAATTGGGCTCCTGGGCCGGCAAGAGGCGAAGCACCTACACATGAGAAAACGATGCCTGAGAAAGAACGGAGGCAAGGAGGAGGGCATGGTCGCATGAGGAGTGAAGAGGTGGTGGCTCCTCCTGTGGAATCGGAAGGGGACAAGGTGATTTATGAATCACCCAGCCCATTGACAGTATAGTTGTTGAGTGAAGACGTGCAAGTGGGTGCAAAAGTGAAAGCTATGGTGTTACAGGATATGCTACAGTCTACGGAGGTGGAGAGTCACAGCAAGCAGGAACCTGGGATTGGGGCGGAAGGAGGTGTGTGCGGGAGGAGGGAGGGAGGACCAGGTGGCACCTGTGATGGACAGTGTGACTACCATGGAAGGACATGGAGGCGAATTAAGGGTGGTATAGGTGGAAGTTAATTGTGAGGACTCTCAGGACACAGATATAGAGACGGAGGGAGCAACGAAGAAAAGGGCGGCAGCGTCAGATTTGTACGATGTTCTGACGCCGGCGCAAAAACCAGGGAAACATGCATGGAGTTATGGTACCCAGAATGACTCTAAGAGAGGGCCACAACATAAAGCGGGGGGGAGATGGTTGGGAAGGAGGGTGGAGTACGTGGCTAAGGCAATGCCCAGGGGAATAGTCAGAAAGAGAAGAGTCTTGAAATGAGGCGGGGAGGGAAACCTTTAACCGGCCTCAGGTGTGTAATAATAAATATTAATGGTCTGTGTGATGGTGTAAAACGTGAGTACTTCCAGATGTTTTGGAATAGATACAAGGTTGACCTGGCTTTTGTGCAGGAATACAATTGTTAACTTGGTCGTGAATTAGAGGTGCCTGGGTACCAGGATTATGTGTTGCCGTCTGAGCGTTTAAAAGGAGGAGTGGGTGTGTTGATCAGGGAGGTGAGCCTGTTTGTATTGCACAGGAAAGAGGTGGGGAGGGGGGAGAGTATTACGTGTGGAAGGATGGTGGATAGGAGAGAGAGTGGCGTTTGTGTGTGTGTATGGCCCAGCAGAAAGTGATGTGAAAGTAAAGATGGATTTTGTGTAGGAGGAACTTGTGAACTTCATACACACGTTACCGTCTGTGGCGATTGTGTGGGGGATTGGAATTGTGTAGTTAAGAGGGCAGACGTGGAACCCAGAGGAGCGGGATATTTTTCCTCAGTCTTAGGGGGCCTGTTTAGAGATTTTCAGTTACATGATGCTTTTGGGGGAGGTCTGTTGGAGGTGGAACATACTTTTATGAGGCTGGGATATGCGGCTCGTTTGGATAGGATATATTTATCTCAGAGGGTTTTGGTAGAGTCTTTTAAAACTATTGAGATGGTGTCATCCGATCATAGGGTGGTAATAGTGGAGGTGGGGTGGGAAGCTTTGGCTCATAGGCAGGGAAGCTATTGTAAACTGAATACGATGGTTTTGGGGGATGGAGAGGGAGTGGAAGGTTTTGAAGTATTTTGGGAACAGCTCCATGTGGAGGGAAGGACTTAGGAGGATGTGGTAGGATGGTGGGATAGTGTGGCTAAGGTAAGAATACGTCAATTTTATGTGAGGGAGGGCAAATGCATTAAACAATTGTGGTATGGATTGTCAAATTATTTAGAATCTAGATTACGGGATTGTTATGCGGGAGGGGCGGTGGCGGGGGTTCACCCCATGGAAGAAATACAAATGTTGAAGGACAGGATAAGGGATTTGCAAGAAGAGCATTTTGCAGTGGTATGGGTACAAGTGTGGCTGGACCAAGTACTCTGGGGTGACAAGCCATCGGCTTGTGTGCTGCAAAGACAGAAGGTATGACAGCAAACGACTACAATACCGGGATTGCAAGTCATTTCTTCGGTGGGGGATTTTTGAGAGGGTCAGGTATTACAGGAAACAACTGGGATGAGTGCATATGCAGATAGATGGTTTGAGGAGTACGGGAAAAGTAGTGGTGTGGATGGCGAGGTTCTTGGGCAGGTATGTGAGCACGTGCCAGGCAAACTGGGGAGGAGTGATTGGGAGGCACTGGGTGAGGTCATTGAGGAGGAGGAAATACGGAGAGCCCTTATGGACATGAGGAAGGGAAAGGTGCCAGGGATAGATGGTTTACCAAGCGAATTTTATGTACAACACTGGGGTCTGCTAAGGGGTTTCCTAGTAAGGTTAATGAATGCCATGAAAGACAGAGGTAAGATGGGAGAATCATAGGCAACGGTGGTGGTGGTGTTGGTCCTAAAGTGTAAAAAGCAGAGTACCATTCGGAATTACCTAGCCATTTCGTTGTTTTGTGCTGATTATAAGCTGTTCGCGAAAATTCTTGGGAATAGGCTTAAATGTGTTGTAGGGAGGGTGGTGTTTGAGTCTCACTTTGGGTTGCTGGGTAGGTCAATGATTGAGCACCATGTGATCATAAAGGGGTTCCTGGAGGACATGGAAGGGGGCATAGGGGCATTGTTGGCATTGGATTGGCAAGGGGCTTATGACAGGGTGGAAAGAGGAGCTTTGCAGTATATTCTCCTCAAACAGGGGTTTGGTGAGGAAATAGTGGGGTGGGTGGATACGTTGTACTCAGGAGCAAAGGTAAGGGTGCAAATCAATGGGTGTGTGGGGAAGAGAGTCAACATGGAGCAGGGTCTTCGGCAGGGTTGTCCAGTATCACAACCATTGTTTGCTTGTGTTCAGAATCCTTTTTATAGGATGCTAGAGGATCGTCTAAGGAATGGGGGTGAATATCGTGTGCAGAAACCTTGGCCTGGCTTGGTGGGCTATGTTGACGATACAACTATTCTCGTGTGTGAGGAGACACGGTTAGGAGTTTTGGGGGAAGTTGTACACATGTTTGGGAGAGCTACTGGGATGAAGGTAAATCTGGAGAAGTCAATAATAATAGGGCTTGGAGAGTGGGCAGGGAGATTAGAATGGGGATGTGATGTTGTGCAGCATCAGACTGGAAGTCTGAAAATCTGCGGTGTCATATATGAGGCTGACATGTGTGCTGCAAGGGTCAGTAATTCGAATAGGATGGTGGAACAGGTGCAACAACGTTTGGGAATGCTGTGACCTCACCATTTAACCCTTAGGCAATGAGCAATTGTCATCAGTGTATTACTATACAGTAAAGTCTGGTTTGTTTCAGCAATGTTGCCGTTAACAGGAACGGTGATGACGAGTATTTTTAGAATTGTGTTCAAATACTTTTGGTGTTCAGGGTGCAACTGGTTGCGAAGGGACATAGTGACATTGCAGGTATGTAAGGAAGGGTTGGGTTTGTTGGACTTGAGAAAGAGCGTGAAATGTGTGTTCATTACCTGGAGTTTACCTGAAGAGAGTTCCGGGGATCAACGCCCCCGCGGCCCGGTCTGTGACCAGGCCAGGGAAGTGATGTGTGCAGGTGGATGGAGGGGGGGGGGCAGCTAGATAAGGTACATGATCACCTACGGAAATGGTATGGAGAAGCGGAAATGAAGGAATGTGAAAAAGTGTTACGTGCCTTAGTGTTAGCCAGGGAACCGGGAAAAGTAAAGGTGAGAACTTTGTATAAATTGTTAGAGGGACATGTAGTGGTGCCGGTTGAAGGGATCTACCCCATGTATGCATGGGATGTAATATGGAAAAGATTTAGTAAATTAAGGACACGACCTAGGGCATTTGAGGTTATGTATCGTTTCGTACATGGTATATTGTCAACAGGAGCAATGCTCCGAGATAGGAGGGTTATAGAGGGTGGGGAGTGTAGCAGATGCAGTGGGGAAGAGACTGTGTATCATGTTGTCTATTTTTTGTGAAGGTTTGGAGTGCATCAGGGTATGGATGAGTAAGGTAGTAGTAAGGGTGGGGGGGTCAAGGTGTGTTGGTATTGCGAGCGTTGAGTCTTGATATGAGTGGTGTGGAAGAGGGTGTGACAAGGGGTTTAGCATATATAATCGTGGACTACATTTATGTTTTGTGGGGTATGAGGGGGAAGGAGGGTGGGGAAGTGCTGAGAACGATTTTGGCAGCGACGTTTATCGAACTATGTGGCACAATAGAGACATATATGGGAAAAGGTGGGATGAGGTTTTTTCTGAAGGTTATAGAGGGCTAACAATAGGGAATTTATTGGCGTTATAACTGTTTTTTTTACTGCCATGGTGAGTATGTTGGTAAAAGGGGCAGAATCAGGGGTATTCAATGGGCTGACCTCCTTGGGTGTGAAGTGATGGGTGGATGTGTGTGACTGGAGGTACACATGTGGAACTCGATGTGATGGTGTGAAAGATCTGTTTTGTTTAGTTCCCTTGTTGGGGAAGGTGTAAATGACAATTTAAATATATAACATTTATTAATATATAACATTTAAAATATATAACATGAATATTTTCTTTGGTAGCGAATTATGTCCCAACTTGTACTGTTCTTGCAAGTGAATTGTAACATTTCCTGAGAGGGTATTCCTTTCACTCTGTTCCTTGAAGCAGGGGGGAGCATAATCACCTACTTTTTTTTTTGATGAGATTTCAATGGGATTTTGACAGTGGATTAAGCAGCTTAAAAAAACATATAGGTTGTGCTTCTTTTGACTGTTAGCCTTCAAGTTAGATAGAAAAAAAATATTTTTGCACTATTTTATGGGTCATAGGCCTTTCCAATTTCTTCTAAATTGGGAAGATGTATGATCCTCTAGTTGACATCAGATGAAAGATAATGTCAGTAGATTTCATAAAAAAATGTTGAAATTAGTTTTTTTTTATTTTTGTTTTTTAGAGGAGGAAAAAATCATTAACAAAAAGCTGTTCACAATAAGGCAAATCTCTGGGTGTTTGTAGAGCCATCATTCCTCAAAAACGTCTGCAAAAATCATGACATTCCAATGAATATTTAACATAAAGAAAATGGATTAGAATGTCAATAACTTATTTTTTTATTTATTTAAAACTCAGGTACAAAATATATGGGTACATAATCAATATGTAACAAGATACAGGCAGTGAACAATAATCAACTGTGACTACACAGTACTGAAGAAGCACATATTTAATGACATCAGAACTGGCTGGACTCACATTAAACACTGCTTATACGTACTGTACTGCACGTGAAAGATTGTCTTATAAAAAAACGATAGATACCTACCCATTAATGCTTACACTCCCCCCCCCCTGAAAACGTGCCACTTTCACCTTAGTACACTCACTGACAAATCTCTTATACTTATACATTTATAAGAGCATCAAGAACTTCAATAACAAAATATATAAACAGAATCCAGCCAGCTAAAATGGCTGACACTATAATACAAGGACTATCTGAATATGATGGCACACATCCTCCATAGAACACAATCCACACCCTAACCCTCATATACCCTATGGTAATAATCAATATCGTGCACGGTGATGGATTTAATGCACTACCGCTGACACTTCAACCCCCCCACATGCCTAGTAACTGTGTCTGTCGTCACCACTCATAACCATCAACAGTCAGTGATGGTAACTAGCATCTTATAATATATATCACCCTAAAAACACGCTATATACATAAACCTACCAAAATAAATAAATTTGCACATTGTTCCCTCCTGTAGACAGATTACACTGCCGGAGATAATCTATACATCACATCCTACAGAGAATGGACAACATTAGACATCTTAAATAATTATGACATGTATATCGCATGACCTGCCATTGCAGAGATTGCTTACACTCCTACCCCCCCAAGTGAAAACTGTTCAGTTTCACCTGGCTATACACAAGATCAAAAACTCATTCACTTAATCATATATAATGAACTTGTGAAAAACATCTGTAACAATATATAAGCAATAACACCCCAGGCAAGATCTTACATCATATATGCAATACCAAAACGTGCCACTAGTTAAAAAACAGGTATTAATGCCTCATTATTATGACAAGTTACATTGATCATTTTAAATTATGCACAACTACATATATAGGTAGACACGTATGGTTACAGGTTACAAAATCTCTACTAGCAAGACTCAGGTCCAATAATAAAGGCTCTATTCCTCCCAAACCACACCATCCACACCCTACCACTAAATACCCTATGATACAATCAAAATGTTTATATACTAACATGCTTACGTACATCCTTACAAAACATGAAGGAATCCTTAAATAAATAAATAATCATCAGTGTTCACAATAACACCAAGACACATTACATTAGATATCAAAATTTACATAATTATGGAGATAAGGTTATAACATAATGTCACCTCAACCAGGTGACAATAACTGCCAATGATAATATTTCTTACACCTCAGAAAAAGTGCGTTACTTCAACAACTCTCACTCCAGTCAAATCACACACAACCTTAGCAACTATCAACCCCAGGAGGCGACCCCGTTTCATACCCCTGGCATCCCTTCCCACAGTAGCATACACCATCCCTATCCTACCCCACCTTCCTGGTTTACAAGTCTAATAATACCCCTAACGTTAGTTCTCTGTATCCCACTGGAAAATCCCTTTCCCACCTCCGCCCATAAATATCCCTGTTTCGATACAATGTTTCATAAAACGTAACCTAATACTCGCCGCTTCACTTCGCTAACCCCTTTCAACTGCATTCCCCACGATATGTAAATATAATCTACCTTAATGTACCCCACAGCCCTAATAATACTCTCATCAATATCCCCCACATCAAGACTTAATGCCCGCAGAACAGAAATGCCTTTACCCTTTATCCTATGCAGCACCCTGCTCAACCAACCCCTGACACTCCCCATCCCCTCACAAAAATACACTACGTGGAATGCCAAATCCTCCCCTCCACATATTCCACAGACCCCCCCATCAACCACCCGTTTATACCATAAAACCACACCCGATGGTAAAATCCAATGCAAAAAACGATGCATCACCTCACGCCCACGGGGTTGTAACCTTAACCTACTGAACCTACCCCATATACTTCCCCAGTCATACATGGGGAAAATCCCCTCCACCGGTGCCACTACCCTCACCACTAACATCGTACACAGCCTACCTATTTTTACGTTCCCCAGATCCCGATCCAACACCAGAGCCCTCAAAACAGTTTCACACTCACGCAACTCAACCCCAGAATACATATGTTTCAATCTACCCACACCCTCCATCATCACCTCCCTCTTAATGAAGATACATTTGACCCTCCACTTTAAATCCATCAACCCCCCCCCCTAAATGCACAGGTAACATTACCACATCCCTTTTAAGCCAATCACAGCCCGAACCCCACAGGAATTTTAAAAACCCGTCTAAGTATATTTGCAATTGCCGTCCCAGTTAAAGGGAACACAGCTGCCACATGCCAAACCATACCATACAATGAGATGTTAATAACAATGGCACGCTGCACAAGGGTCAAATGATAAGGCCACAGTGCTCCCAAGCGACCCAGAATCCTGTCTACCAACCTAACCCAGTTTTCCTCACGTGCAACATCCAGATCATCTGCATAGATAAGACCACAAATTTCTAGTGAAGTCACCCACTTCATCACAACTACACTACCCCACTCAACCCTCCCCACCCAAACTCCTAACCCCATGACCATGGACTTCTCTGAATTCACTCTCATACCAGTTGCACCTGTGAACATGTTGACTACCCCATCTAAGGCATTCATTGACATCCCCTCCCTAACCAGAACAGTAGTATCATCTACATACCCTATTAGAACTGGCCAAACCCTCCCAACTCCACACCCTTCTCCCTCACTAATGCCCATTTGCTGATCCACTATTCTATAAAAGGGGTCCTGTATGCATGCAAACAAAAGCTGTGACATAGGACACCCCTGTCTAAGTCCCCTACCCATTGCAATCCTCCCCCAAAATCTTCCATTAATCTGTACCTTCGCCATTGCCCCATGATATAACGCTTCTACCCATCCCACTATTTCTTCAACAAAACCCTGTCCCCTAAGGATAGCTCTCAATGCTTCTCGCTCCACTCTATCATATACTCCTTGCCAGTCTAGAGCAACCAAGCCTCCTTTCCCCTCCTTTTTCTTCCACGAAATCCCATAGTAACCCATGCCCTCCACCATAGACCTCCCTGGCAACCCAGACTGAGTTCTCGATAAGACCCGCCCTACTACACACTTCAACCTATTTCCTAAAATCTTAGCAAACAACTTATAATCCGCGCATAACAAAGATATTTCCCGGTAGTCCCGAAGCGTATGCTGTCCCTTACCCTTCGGTACCAAGACTACTACAGCTGTTGCCTGCTTTTCTCCCAACTTGCCCCTCTCCTTCATCAAATTTAATAACCTTACCAAAAAAAAACCCTCATTAGCTTCCAATGCTGTTTGTAAAACTCTGCTGGTAGTCCATCGATTCCCGGCGCTTTGCCATTTCGCATTTCACTTAAAGCTCTCCATATTTCTTCCTCAGTTATTTCCTCACCCAGTGCCTCCCTATCACTGTTTCCTGACATATCACACTCCCACACACCTGTTCTAAATCCCCAACTCCTACCCCTTCCTCTTGCTAATACTGCAAACACTCCCATCCCATCTGTAGTTTTTATAACCTGACCCACCCTATACCCACCCACCGACTCATGAACCTCAAATTATAGAATAGCTGTTGCTTGCTGTCGTTTTTTTTGCCTACGCAATGCACACGACGATGGCCTCTCTCCCGATAACACCTCCTCCACCCCCGCCATTACTCTCACTGCTTGGAACCTCTTGTCCTGGATTTCGCACAACCTCCCCTTAATTAATTACCATAATGTCGTCCATAGGATAAGTACCCTCCACCGCCCCCCTTACATAACAACCCCTTAACCTGTCCTCCAAATAGTTAATGAGCCCATATTTTGAAGAATTGATTCGTTTCCCTTCCCGCATGTAATAATGCCGAATCCGTTCCTTAGCCACACCATCCCACCACGTCACCACATCCTCCAACCCTTTTACTTCCTCACTTAACCCCTACCACAGTACTGTAAAACCCTCCAACCCATCCTCATCTTCTAACACACTCGTATTTAACTTCCAGTATCCCCTAGAGATACTAGCTAATGACTCCCACTCCACCTCTGCCACTACCGCCCAATGATCTGAAAAAGCTATTTCTATTGTACGGGCAAACTTTGACAAAACCCCGTGAATTCTGTACAACTTATCTAACCTAGCTGCATAACCTCTCCTCACGAAAGTATGCTCTACCTCCCACGACCCCCCACCTACCACATCCCTCAACTGAACATCCACCAAGAGATTTTGTAAGCCTGCAAACATGTGCCCCGCCCCCTGTGATTCCACATCAGCCCTTCTAATTACACAATTCCAGTCCCCAACAACGATGGCCACTGCAGGTAAACCATGTAAGGCAAAAACTAGATCATAACATACAAAATCCCTCTTTACTTTCATATCGTTTTCCGCTGGTGCATACACACAAAATTTACCCCCTGCCCCCCTCCACCACCCATCCACATGCAACACCCTTCCCCCTCCCCCCCTCCCCCTCCCCCTCCCCCCCCACTTCGATCAACCAAATGGGGTTGCCTCCTTTATCAATTAAACCCACACCTCTTTCAAATGTGCAGATGGCAGAGTCAAACCTTAAACCCTGCCACCTCTAGCCTCTTCCCTCCCTGAAATTAGGCTCCTGTAGAAATTGACATCCAATTTTATATTTACCAGGAGCATACAAAACATTCCCTCTTCAATCTGTTACAGAGTCCATTCACATTCAGAGTCATACACCAAAGGCCTTCTTAAATTTCCAACCCCTTTCCTCCTCTCATCCTTCCCAGGGCCTCCTGCCCCAGGGGTTAACACATGATTTTGCACCATCCAAACCCCGCCCCCCTTCTTTCGATGCCTCTTATCCTGCTAACCTCGAGAATATTTTATCCTTCCTCCCAGACCTCTGCGCCGCATCAGGGCGTCATCTGAGTCTGACGCCGCCTCTCTCTTCCTCGTTTATGCCTCAACCCCGCCATGGTGTCTTCCGAAGATTCCTCACAATGAACTTCAACCTCCACTGTTTTATGTTGCACAGAGCCCGGTGACTCCTCTCTGTGCCTGCTGATCTCCTCGTTCCTATGCATGTCCCGACACTCTCCTTGCAACTCAGTGATTGTCTCCTGGACAGGGACGTCATCCTCCCCAGGTGGAGTTAAAGTTTTCAAAACCTTGTCCAGCTCTTCCTCCAGCGCCATCACCTCCTGCTGCACTAGCACTTCCTTCCCCGTCACCAGCAAAGTGGCCATTTCTGGCTCAACACAACTCATGGCACGCCCCTCATTCACCACAATGGTATCTTCAACTATATCACTTCACAGACGGCCACTCCCTCGTTTGCCCGTGGGACTCTCCACGACGGCATCCACACCTGTAACTGTTGCTCCACCAGTCTGCACCATCCCCCTCCTCTGTTGCACACACGTTGCTGCTATGTGATCGTACTCCCCACACAGCCTACACATACATCGTTGCCCAGCATAAGACACAAGAATCTGGGTCCAGAACTCCTTCATCACAACGTAAGACAGGATTGGATGTCTCAGAGTCATTTTGAGGGAGAATGTACCCTCCAGACGTCCCATGTATGCACCTGCCGCCCACTTGCCTTGGGGTGCCAGATGCACGGTACCATACTCCTCAAACACATTCCTTATGTCCGCCTCGTCAGCCACGAAGGGGATGCACAACTTCACCAATGTATAATGTCGACAGACGTCTATAAGACGCACTCTTACAGCCGGGGTTGCATCTAGACTCACATGCTGGAATTTTGTCACCAATTACTCATACACAGCTGTCGAATTCAACTTAATTAAGATCCTGAAGGCCCCATTCAGGGCTACACCATATACCTCGTCGTCCTGTACTCCGTACACCACTCTGATGATCATCGGTAGCAACACTTGTGCCGTAGAGGGGGTAATCGCCCCACGAAGCAGCTCAACGCCGACAGCATTCACTCTACGCTGTACACTCAGCGCCATGTTGTTGCTATGAGAGCTCCCCTGAAAACAGCAGAGGGGTGCAGAGCACAACTGCGCTCCACCGCAGTCAGGCAGCGAATGTTGTATTTTAGGAATTTAACTTATTACTTATTATCCGATGTTATCCTGACGCCAAATGACTTCGAACAGGCGATAAATGACATGCCCATCACTCTGCCCCAGAGCCAGACTCATGGAACTCCATGTTCATCAAGAACTGCAAGAAGCCCCTATCACGAGCCTTTTCCATCCTATGGAGAGGGAGCATGGACACGGGGGTCGTCCCACAGTTACTAAAAACAACAGACATAGCCCCACTCCACAAAGGGGGCAGTAAAGCAACAGCAAAGAACTACAGACCAATAGCACTAACATCCCATATCATAAAAATCTTTGAAAGGGTCCTAAGAAGCAAGATCACCACCCATCTAGAAACCCATCAGTTACACAACCCATGGCAACATGGGTTTAGAACAGGTCGCTCCTGTCTGTCTCAACTATTGGATCACTACGACAAGGTCCTAAATGCACTAGAAGACAAAAAGAATGCAGATGTAATATATACAGACTTTGCAAAAGCCTTCGACAAGTGTGACCATGGCGTAATAGCGCACAAAATGCGTGCTAAAGGAATAACAGGAAAAGTCGGTCGATGGATCTATAATTTCCTCACTAACAGAACACAGAGAGTAGTCGTCAACAGAGTAAAGTCCGAGGCAGCTACAGTGTAAAGCTCTGTTCCACAAGGCACAGTACTCACTCCCATCTTGTTCCTCATCCTCATATCCAACATAGACAAGGATGTCAGCCACAGCACCGTGTCTTCCTTTGCAGATAACACCCGAATATGCATGACAGTGTCTTCCATTGCAGACACTGCAAGGCTCCAGGCGGACATCAACCAAATCTTTCAGTGGGCTGCAGAAAACAATATGAAGTTCAACGATGAGAAATTTCAATTACTCAGATATGGTAAACACGAGGAAATTAAATCTTCATCAGAGTACAAAACAAATTCTGGCCACAAAATAGAGCGAAACACCAACGTCAAAGACCTGGGAGTGATCATGTTGGAGGATCTCACCTTCATGGACCATAACATTGTATCAATCGCATCTGCTAGAAAAATGACAGGATGGATAATGAGAACCTTCAAAACTAGGGAGGCCAAGCCCATGATGACACTCTTCAGGTCACTTGTTCTATCTACGCTGGAATATTGCTGCACACTAACAGCACCTTTCAAGGCAGGTGAAATTGCTGACCTAGAAAATGTACAGAGAACCTTCACGGTGCGAATAACAGAGATAAAACACCTCAATTACTGGGAGTGCTTGAGGTTCCTAAACCTGTATTCCCTGGAACGCAGCAGGGAGAGATACATGATTATATACACCTGGAAAATCGTAGAGGGACTAGTACCGAATTTGCACACGAAAATCACTCACTACGAAAGCAAAAGACTTGGCAGACGATGCAACATCCCCCCAATGAAAAGCAGGGGTGTCACTAGCACGTTAAGAGACCATACAATAAGTGTCAGGGGCCCGAGACTGTTCAACTGCCTCCCAGCATACATAAGGGGGATTACCAACAGACCCCTGGCAGTCTTCAAGCTGGCACTGGACAAGCACCTAAAGTCAGTTCCTGACCAGCCGGGCTGTGGCTCGTACGTTGGTTTGCGTGTAGCCAGCAGCAACAGCCTGGTTGATCAGGCTCTGATCCACCAGGAGGCCTGGTCACAGACCGGGCCGAGGGGGCGTTGACCCCCGGAACTCTCTCCAGGTAAGTTTTTTTATTTTTGTGTGTGTTAAACTCGAGGGTAGTGGCGCGCCACTGTTCAGCATACTACACTCTTCATATCTTCTCAAAAGCCTGCCAGCTACTGATTTATGTATTTATTTATTTATTAATGTGAACTTGATACAGAAAAGTACAAAAGAATACAATTAAGTGTAGCATGCCAAAGCCCCTTGTATGCAGAGCATTATGGGCAGGCTTAATTAACTTAAGATTAACTAAGCATTCCTAAACATTATTGTTGCTCTCCTCACACTAGCCAGCACACAAGCTGCCATGTACAGTATTTACAATGAAATAATCATAAAAATCGTAATTTTTGTAGGAAAAAAAAACTCCTAATTGCCAACATGTATTTTTGCTGACAACAGAACAAAAAAAAAATACATTTAATGAAAAACATGCTTAGAAGTATGATAGAAACAAGCTGATTACATCAAAATGTTGCCAGAATTTTGCACTATTTTTCAGTAAGAAAACTTTTTTTCCATAATTTTTCAATTTTAATATCTTGATCACTGAAAAAAGGCTCGCCCCTCCCTAGAGGTTTTTTGCAATTTTTGTACCGTGTTCCTGCATCAGTTTCGAAGTAATTACGTATTATGTACTCATGTGTGAATAAGGATTAGTAACCTAAATTAATATTCATTGTATATTTATTTTGTATGTAATACTAGTTAGGCACGTGCTAGAAGGCACAGAGAAAGTCTAGTCTGGTGGAATGTGTGTTAAGTTTTGGTATGTTTGTATGTGGTGTGTTAGATGTTATAAGGAGTTTGTTATGGTGTTGTTATCTTACTAAAATCAAGATGAACCATTTGGACAATCTTATTCATGTACTTGTCTTGGATTCTTTTATAATATTTACATATCCTAGTATTGTACCGATAATTAGTTAAAGATTAGCCGGTATTCTCCCGGCCCGGGCCTTTTCCAATTGGTGGCCCGGCCTTGGCTCCCTCTTTAGGGAGTGTCTGAGACCTAAGTCTCCCATGGGAGGAGGCACAAGTACTTCCTCATCTTTGGGACCAACTGTCCCCAGGCCTAGCCACAAGCTAGGCCTCTCTGGTCTGTCATCCCCGCCTCATGGGGTCAAATGGGAATGACAGTCTTATGAGCTAAAGGCTCGGGCTAAAGGCACCTACCCTACCCTAGAAGGGTTTTGGCATGGTGTCGATGTGTACCGATAATGTAGCATGTGGTGTATTTTTCTTCCATTTTAAAACCTGAACTTCACGTTATGGGAATGTTTTGAAAGTTTGTTTTTCATGGTTGTTGTTTCATTAATATTGATATTATATTTGTTGGTATATTCTTCGCTTAAAAGGTGTTGTATATAGGGAAAGTATTTTTCTATCTGTTTTTGTCTGTAATTTTTTGTTTTTTTTGTTTTGTTTGTTCATGCATCACCAACTGTTGGGGCCCCAATGGAAAAAAAGTCACTCTTTGACTTTTTTTA
>NC_069433.1:37978543-38009187 GCF_026875155.1 Cherax quadricarinatus | reverse complement strand
AACCCCCCCGGAAAATGGTTTAAAAAAGGGCTTAAGCAATTTATGGGGGGTACTTCAATCTCAAATGACGGTGAGACATCCTATAACCCTCGTATGTATATCTCGAGGAGTTCAAAGCACAGGTAATGGTGGCGTATGCCTGGAAGAGTAGTACATGCTGAATGTGTGGCGAATATGACCATATGGCGGCAGATTGTGCAAGCAGAATTGGGCTCCTGGGCCGGCAAGAGGCGAAGCACCTACACATGAGAAAACGTTGCCTGAGAAAGAACGAGGCAAGGAGGAGGGCATGGTCGCATGAGGAGTGGAAGAGGTGGTGGCTCCTCCTGTGGAATCGGAAGGGGACAAGGTGATTTATGAATCACCCAGCCCATTGACAGTATAGTTGTTGAGTGAAGACGTGCAAGTGGGCGCAAAAGTGAAAGCTATGGTGTTACAGGATATGCTACAGTCTACGGAGGTGGAGAGTCACAGCAAGCAGGAACCTGGGATTTGGGCGGTAGGAGGTTTTGTGCGGGAGGAGGAGGGAGGACCAGGTGGCACCTGTGATGGACAGTGTGACTACCATGGAAGGACATGGAGGCGAATTAAGGGTGGTAGAGGTGGAAGTTAATTGTGAGGACTCTCAGGACACAGATATAGAGACGGAGGGAGCAACGAAGAAAAGGGCGGCAGCGTCAGATTTGTACGATGTTCTGACGCCGGCGCAAAAACCAGGGAAACATGCATGGGGTTATGGTACCCAGAATGACTCTAAGAGAGGGCCACAACATAAAGCGGGGGGGAGATGGTTGGGAAGGAGGGTGGAGTACGTGGCTAAGGCAATGCCCAGGGGAATGGTCGGAAAGAGAAGAGTCTTGAAATGAGGCGGGGAGGGAAACCTTTAACCGGCCTCAGGTGTGTAATAATAAATATTAATGGTCTGTGTGATGGTGTAAAACGTGAGTACTTCCAGATGTTTTGGAATAGATATAAGGTTGACCTGGCTTTTGTGCAGGAATACAATTTTAAACTTGGTCGTGAATTAGAGGTGCCTGGGTACCAGGATTATGTGTTGCCGTCTGAGCGTTTAAAAGGAGGAGTGGGTGTGAACATTAAAATGGTATGAAATACCGACAGATTGTTAGGTAAGACACATATGCAACAGTTAGGTATCTTTATTTTGGAACGTTTCGCCTACACAGTAGGCTTCTTCAGTCGAGTACAGAAAGGTTGATAGAAGCAGAAGATACTTGAAGACGATGTAATCAGTCCATCACCCTTAAAGTTTTGACTGACCACCTCAAAACTTTAAGGGTGATGGACTGATTACATCGTCTTCAAGTATCTTCTGCTTCTATCAACCTTTCTGTACTCGACTGAAGAAGCCTACTGTGTAGGCGAAACGTTTCGAAATAAAGATACCTAACTGTTGCATATGTGTCTTACCTAACAGGAGTGGGTGTGTTGATCAGGGAGGTGAGCCCGTTTGTATTGCACAGGAAAGAGGTGGGGAGGGGGGAGAGTATTACGTGTGGAAGGATGGTGGATAGGAGAGAGAGTGGCGTTTGTGTGTGTGTATGGCCCAGCAGAAAGTGATGTGAAAGTAAAGATGGATTTTGTGTAGGAGGAACTTGTGAACTTCATACGCACGTTACCGTCTGTGGCGATTGTGTGGGGGATTGGAATTGTGTAGTTAAAGGGCAGACGTGGAACCCAGAGGAGCGGGATATTTTTCCTCAGTCTTAGGGGGCCTGTTTAGAGATTTTCAGTTACATGATGCTTTTGGGGGAGGTCTGTTGGAGGTGGAACATACTTTTATGAGGCTGGGATATGCGGCTCGTTTGGATAGGATATATTTATCTCAGAGGGTTTTGGTAGAGTCTTTTAAAACTATTGAGATGGTGTCATCCGATCATAGGGTGGTAATAGTGGAGGTGGGGTGGGAAGCTTTGGCTCATAGGCAGGGAAGCTATTGTAAACTGAATACGATGGTTTTTTTTTTTTTTTTTATATTTTATTTAGAACAATACAATACAAGAAATAGATAAAGACAAAAACAGGTCTTACACAGAATAAACATGAACAACCACACAAACATGAACTTGAGATAACACAAATATCCCTCCTCACCCATACATGAAAACCCCTACACCTATGATAACCAATAACCGACTAATTCCAATTGCATTGTTATATGATTAACAAAACACATCATTATATACATATATTGTCACTTTGTAAATTATAAAGTAGGACACCTTATACGTTAAATACAATTAACGTACTGTATTGAGAATAAGGTAAAAACAATATGTTCATCACACACAGAATATATTAATAAACAAGGATCCAACACACTGACACCTCTAAAATCATCTAACAACATGCATAAGAGTAACATACATAGAACAATGTCCTACTGCAAAATCAAACACATATATTGAGTATAATCATCACAAACCATGAATACACATCATACGCCCAAGTTCATACACATTCACCCGCTACATACCAGGAGGCGACCCCCTTTCCACCCTGACAGGCCATTAACATAATACATTATACCATCCCTACCCTGCCCCACCCACCTAATTTACAAATTTAATAAAACCTCTAATGTAATGTCTCTATATCCCTCAGAGAAATCCCGCTCCCAACCTCCTCCCATAAAGTTCTCTATTACGGCACAACGTTTTATAAAACGTAAAAGCCAATACCCTCCTCTTCACTCACTTACCCCTTTCCCCCTCATTCCCCACATAATGTAGACATAATCTACCATAATGTACCCCACAGCCCTAATAATACTTTCATCCATACCCCCCACATCAAGACTCAATGCCCGCAGAACAGAGAAGTATTGACCACTTATCTTATGCAACACCCTGCTCAACCAACCCCTGACGCTCCCCAACCCTCACAAAAATACACTACATGGAATGCAGAATCCTCCCCGCCACATATTCCACATACCCCCCCCCCTCAACCACCCGTCTAGCTCGTAAGACCACTCCCGATGGTAAAATCCCATGCAAAAACCGATACATCACCTCACGTCCACGGGGTTGTAACCTTAACCTAACCAAACCTTCTCCATATACATCCCCAGTCATACATGGGGAAAATCCCCTCCACCGGAGCCACAACCCTTTCCGCCGACATCCTACACAGCCTATTATTTTTAAGAACATAAGAACATAAGAACGAAGGAACACTGCAGAAGGCCTACTGGCCCATGCGAGGCAGGTCCAAGTCCCACCGGCTTAAGCCAATGCACCAACCTAGTCAGGTCAGGTCACATTGACTTAAGGGAGGAACACGGCAACCGACCTGTTAGCACAAGCTATCAGGTCAACTCACACCCACCACATCTACTCATGTATTTATCCAACCTATTTTTAAAGCTACACAACGTTCTGGCCTCTATAACTGTACTTGGGAGTTTGTTCCACTCATCCACAACTCTATTACCAAACCAGTACTTCCTATATCCTCCTGAATCTGAATTTTTCCAACTTAAAACCATTGCTGCGAGTCCTGTCTAGGCTAGATATTTTCAGCACACTATTTACATCCCCTTTATTTATTCCTGTCTTCCACTTATAAACCCAATCATATCCCCCCTAATTCTACGTCTTTCTAGAGATGGCAGTTTCAGGGCCCTTAGTCTATCCTCTTTAGGGAAGGTTTCTGTTACATGGGATCATCTTTGTCATCCTCCTTTGTACATTTTCCAGAGAATTTATATCCATTCTGTAATACGGGGACCAAAATGTGCAGCATAATCTTAAATGAGGCCTAACCAAGGATGTATAGAGTTGAAGAACAACCTGGGGGACTCCTTATTATTTATGCTTCTTGATATGAAGCCAAGGATTCTATTAGCTTTATTGCGAACACTTATCCCACTGTTGCCCTTGGGTTTCAGATTACTGCTAACCAGAACTCCTAAATCTTTTTCGCAATCCGTAATATTAAGATCACATATTTAGTTTATATGTGGCAGGGTTTATTGCCCCTGTCCAACATTTAGAACTTTGCATTTGTCTATATTAAACTGCATCTGCCACTTCTCCGACCACTGCATCAGTCTTTTCAAATCTTCCTGGAGTGCTCGAATGTCCTCGTCAGAATGAATTCGACGGCCTATTTTGGTGTCATCGGCAAACTTTCCGATGTCGCTCTTTATGCCCTCATCTATGTCGTTTATGTAGAAATTTTGAACAGCAGGGGCCCAACACTGACCCTGTGGAACACCCGTCGTGACGCTTCCCCCCTCTGATTTCTCCCCTTTATGCAAACTCTGCTGCCTATTTGGGCAACCATGCCTCTATCCAGGAAAAAATTTCTCCCCCTATTCCATGTGCTTTAATTTCCTCAAAAGTCTCTGATGTGGGACCCTGTCAAAAGCCTTACTGAGTCCATATACACAATATCTATTCATTACCATGATCTACCTCCTCAAATACTTAGTGAAAAAAGTTAATAAATTCGTAAGGCAGGGAACGCCCCTTTGTAAACCCCTGCTGAGATTCGTTGATTAATTTATGCTTTTCAAGGGCTACCTTACCCAGATCCCAACCATCACTGCTGCCCTCAAAATAGTTTCACACTCCCTCAACTCCGTCCCAGAAAACATGCGTTTCAATTTATTGTGTACCTTAACCAACCCCCCCCCCCATTCACACCCTCCCTCATCACCTCCCTTTTAATAAAGATACATTTGACCCTCCTCTTTAAATTCATTAAACCCAACCCCCCTGACGCACAGTAACATTACGACATCCCTTCTAAGCCAATCACAACCTGAACCCCACAAAAATTTAAAAACCCCTCTAAGTATAGTTGCAATTGCCGTCCCCGTTAAAGGGAACACGGCAGCCACATGCCAAACCTTGCTATAAAATAAAACGTTAATTACAATGGCACGCTGCAACAAGGGTCAAATGATAAGGCCGCAATGCTCCCAATCGACCCAGTATCCTTTCTCCCAACCTGACCGAATTATTAACACGTGCAACCTAAAGATCATCTGAATAGATTAGACCACAAATTTTTAATGAAAACACCCCCTTCTTTACGACTGCACTACCCCACTCGACCCGCTTCCCCCCCAAGTTCCTAACCCCATAACCATGGACTTCTCCGAATTTACCCTCATACCAGTTGCACATGCAAACGTGTCGACCACTCCATCTAAGGCTTTTATGGATATCCCTTCTCTAACCAATACAGTGGAAATCATCTACATACCCTATGAGAACGGGCCAAACGCCCCCAGTTCCCCCCCCAACCCCTTCACTAACGCCCATATGGCGCTCCACCATTCTAAAAAAGGGGTCCTGTATGCATGCAAATAAAAGTTTGTGACATAGGACACCCCTGCCCTAAGGACCTTTTGCCCATGACAATCCCCCCCCCTAATCTTCCATTAATCTGTACTCTCACCATTGCCCCACTATATAACGCCTCTACCCATCCCACTTTTTTCCCCCCCATAGCCCTGTTTCCTAAGGATAGCTCTCAACGCCCCCCGCTCCACCCTATCATAAGCTCCTTGCCAGCCCTAGTGCAACCAACCCCCCCCCCCTTCCCCCCCTTTTTCTTCCACGAAAATCCCTTAAAAGCCCTGTCCCACCCCCATAGGGCCTACCTGGCAACCCAAACTGGGTTCCGATACAACCCTCCCTACAACACACTTGAGCCTATTTCCTAAAAATTTTTGCAAATACACTTTTAATCCGCGCATAACAAAGATATTGTTCTATAGTCCCTGAGCGAACGCTGTTCCTTACCTTCGGTACCAAAACAACTACAGCTGTTGCCTGTCTTCCACCCAACCTTCCCCTTACCCTTTATCAAGTTCAGTAACCTCACCAAAAAACCTTTTATTAACTCCCAATGCTGTTGATAAAACTCCGCGGCAGTCCATCGATTTCCCGTGCTTTGCCCTTTCGCATGGGGACTCAAAGCTCTCCATATTTCCCCCTCAGTTATGTCCCCCCCCAAAGCTTCCCTATCACTGTGTTCCTAACCTACATGGCACACTTCCACACACCCTCTCTAAACCCCTAATCCTACCCCTTCCCTCCCGCCAATACTTTTCGTACCACGTATCCGCAAACAAAAAACCCCTCCCATCCGTAGTGTGGATTACCTGACCCGCCCTATTTCCCACCCACCGACTCAAGAACCTCCAAACATGGAATAGCTGTTGCCCTGCTGACGTTGTTTTTGTCTGCGCAACACACACGAAGACGGCCTATCTCCCCATAACACCTCCTTCCACCCGCCATTACTCTCACCGTTGGAAACCGCTCGTCCTGAATTTCCGCAACCGCTCTTCAAGTATCATAATGTTGTCCATCGGATAGAAAACCCTCTACTGTCCCTTTTACCATAACAACCCCGTAACCTGTCCCCCCAAATAATTAATCAACCCAAATTTTAAAGAATTAATCCTTTTCCCTCCCGCACATAATAATGCCGAATCCGGTCCTTAGCACACCATCCCCACGTCACCACGTCCTCCACACCTTGTACCTCCTCAGTTAATCTCTCCCAAAAGCTCCCGAAAACCCCCAAACCCCTCCTCATCTTCCAACAGACTCGTATTTAAATTTTCCCAAAATCCCCTGAGATACAAGCTAGAGAATCCCACTCTACTTCTACGACAACCGCCCTATGATCTGAAAAAGCTAGGTAAATAGTACGGACAGACTTTGACACTACCTTATGAGATATACAACCTGTCTAACCTAGCCGCGTAACCTCGCCTCACGAAAGTATGCTCACACCTCCCACGCTCCCCCACCTACCACATCCCTCAACTGAACGTCCACCAATAGATTGCGTAATGCTGTCAACATATGCCCCCGCCCTCGAGGTTCCACATCCGCTCTCCTGATCACACAATTCCAGTCCCCACCTACGATGGCCACCTCAGGTAAACCACGGAAAGCAAAAAACTAGATCATCACACACAAAATCCCTCTTTACTTTCATATCATTTTCAGCTGGTGCATACACACTTACAAAGGTTACCCTCTGCCCCATCCACCACCCATCCACACGCAACAACACCCTCCCCCCCCCACCCCTTCACGTCTTGCAACACAAACGGGCTCGCCTCCTTTATCAATAAACCCACACCACTTTCAAACGTGCCGATGGCAGAGTCAACACCGTATACCCTTCCACCTCGAGCACTTTACCCTCCCTGAAATTATGCTCCTGTAGAAAGACTACGTCCACTCTGTATCGACGTAAGAGCATACGAAAGCATTCCTCTTCATACCAGTACACAGTCCATTCACATTCACAGTCATGCATTTAAGGCCTTTCTAAAGCTTCCAATCCTTTCTCCTCTCACCCTTCCCAGGGCCTCTTGCCCCAGGGTCAACATGTGGTTTGTCACCATCCACCCCCCCCTTTTCGATGCCTCTTATCCTGGCTGTCACGAAAATATTACATCCTTCCTCCCAGACCTCTGCGCGGGTGTCAGACATCATCTGAGTCTGACGCAGCCGCCCTCTTCCTCGTGACACTCTCTACCGCCATACTGTCTTCCGAAGATTCCTCACAGTGAACATCAACCTCTACTGTGACCTGTCGCACAGAGCTCGGTGACTCCTCTCTGTCCTGCAGTTGTCCTCCGTCCTTCTCGTGCCTGTCCCGCCACACTCTCCTTTCGACGCAGGCACCATTTCACGGACCATGCCATTATCCTCGCCCGAAGAAGGTAAATTTTTCAATACCTCGTCGAGCTCCTCCTCCAGCTCTTACACCTCCTGCTGAATTAAGCACGTCCTCCCCCGTCACGGCAAAGTGGCCATTTTTGGCTCCACACAACTCGTGCACACGCCATCATGCACCACAAGGACTCTTCCACAATGTCACTCCACAGACGGCCATCTCCTCGATTTCCTTTGGAATTCTCCTCCACGACATCCACACCTGTAACTGGTGCTCCACCTGTTTGCGCCGGCGCCCTCCACTGCCTCCCCAACGTCGCCGCCATATGGTCATACTCCCCACACAACCTGCATGTCCGTCGCTGCCCAGCATACGCCACTAGAATCTGGGTCCTAAACTCCGGCATCACGACGTATGACGGAATCGGGTGCCTCAGTGTCATTTTGAGGGAGAATGTACCCTCCGGACGTCCCATGTACGCACCTGCCGCCCACTTGCCTTGGGTTGCCAGATGCACGGTACCATAAGCAGCAAACACCTTCCGTAAGTCCTCCTCGTCAGCCTCGAAGGGACATTTCGCAACTTCACCCACGTATAGTGGCGAGAGACGTCTATGAGTCGCACTTTGACAGCGGGAGTCACATAAATACTCAAAATGCTAAAATTTTGGGTCCCCAAACGACTCGTACACAGCCGTCGAATTTAACTTGACAATAGACTATGGGCCCCTTTTCAGGGCCAAAACCCATAAACCTCACCCACCTGCACTCCGTATTTTTCCCCGGGATGATTCCCGGGAAGTAACACCGCCCCCGAAAGGGGGGGAAATCCCCCCAAACAAAAGCACTCAACGCCGACAGTTTTTAAAATCCTACGTGGGATACTCGCCCCATATTGTTGCATGAAGCTCCCCCTTGCCCAAAAAACCCAGAGGGGGGGCTGGAAACAACCTCACTCCACCGCGTCAGGGAGCTAAGGGTACGAGGGTTTTGGGGGATGGAGAGGGGGGGAAGGGTTTTTGAAAGTTTTTTGGGGAACAGCTCCATGTGGGGGGAAAGGGAAATGAGGAGGTTGGGGGAAAGGGAGGGGTTGGGGGATAGTTTTGGCAAGGTAAGAATAACTAAATTTTTAGTGAGGGGGGGCAAATCTTTAAAACAATTGGGGTTTTGGGATTGTAAAATTTATTTAGAATCAAAATTTAACGGGATTTTTATGGGGGGCGGTGGGGGGGGTTTTACCCCAGGAAAAAAATACAAATTTTGAAGGCTTTATAAGGGATTTGCAAGAAAAACTTTTTTTGCATTGGAAAGGGTACAACGTGGCGGGACCAATTACTCGGGGTGACAAACCAGCGGTTTGTGTACTGGGGCATAAAAATTTTAAAACTAAAGTGGTGTTTGTGTGTGTGTTTTGGGTGTGTGTGTGTTTTGTGTGTGTGTGGTGGTGTGTGTGTGTTGCTGTGTGTGGTGTGTGTGACCCCAACAAAAATTTATTTGCACCAATAACTCTTACATTGTGCCCCGGGTGGGGAATTGTGAATTGCCTTTATTTCTAAATTTTTTTCATGAAATTGTAAAAAAAGTAAAAAACGTAAGTAACCTTTCCCTACAAATTCTTTAAACCTTTTTTAAAACTTTTGGGGCTAAATTACCTTTGAAACCTTTTTTTCCCAGCTATCAAAATTTTTGGGGGGCCCAGTCCCGGGACCCATTACTACCCCCTGTAATCTGTAAATACCTTTTAACTTGTCATTTTTTGTGACCAACTTAACCTGGGTTCATTCCTTTGTAATTGTATTTCCCTTCCCTTTGAAATTTTAAAATTCTTTAAACCTTTGAAATTTTGTGAGTTCATTACCTTCTGTAACTTGCTCAGCTATAAAAACTTTGGTTCCAGCCCCTTTGGCCCAAATTATGTACCTTTAACTTTAAACACCCCCCACAGGGGGGTTTGGGGGTTTGCAAAAAAACATTTTAAAAACAAACTTGTACTGCAAAAACAAAAGGGTATAAAGCAAACGACTACAATCCCCCGGGTTTGCAAGCCCATTTTCTTGGGTGGGGGATTTTTTGAAGGGTCAGGAAATTCCAGGAAACAACTGGGTTTAGTGCAAATGCGGATAGAGGGTTTTGGAGGATTACGGGAAAAGTAGGGGGTGGAGGGGCGAGGTTTTTTGGCGGGAAAAGTACACGTGCCGGGCCAAACTGGGGGGAGTGTTTGGGGGGCCACTGGGTGAGGTCTTTGAGGAGGAGAAATAGGGAAAGGGGCCCTTATGGACATGGGGAAAGGGAAAGGGGTGCCAAATAGAGGTTTTTCCCCGGGCGAATTTTTGCCCAACACGGGGGTTTAAAAAAAGGGGTTTTCCTAAAAGGGTTTTAAAAATGCCAAAAAGACGGAGGTAAGATGGGGAAAAATCATGGGAAAAACCGGTGGGGGTTGGTTTTGGGTCCAAAAGTGTAAAAACCCAGAGAAACCCTTTTGGGAATTACCTACCCAAATTTCGTTGTTTTGTGCTAAATTAAAAGTTTGTTCGCGAAAATTCTTGGGAAAGGGTTTTAAAATGGGGTTGTGGGGAGGGTGGTTTTTTAGTCTCATTTTGGGGTTTGCTGGGTGGGTTCAATAAATTGAGCACCATGTGATCAAAAGGGGGTTTTCCCGGGAAGGACATGGAAGGGGGCATGGGGGAAATTTGTTGGCTTTGGTTTGGGCCAAGGGGTTTTTTTTTTTTTTGACGGGGGTGGAAAGGGGACTTTGCAGTATTTTCTCCTCAAACAGGGGTTTGGTGGGGAAATAGTGGGGTGGGGGGATACTTTTTTACTCGGGAGCGAAGGAAAAGGGGCAAATAAATGGGGTGTGGGAAGAAGTCAACATGGAGCAGGGTCTTGGGCAGGGTTGCCAAAAACCCACAACCATTGTTTCCCCCCCCCTTTTTGTTTCAGAACCCTTTTTTATAGGATTAGAGGATCCCTAAGAAAGGGGGTGAATATCGTGTCCCAAAACCCTTTGGGCCGGGGCTTGGTGGGCTAGGGTTGAGATACAACTTTTCTCGGGTGGGGAGACAGGGTTTAGGATTTTTGGGGGGAAGTTGTAAAACATTTTTTGGGGAAAGAGTTTACGGGGAGGGAAGGTAAATCTGGAGAAGTAAATTAAATAATAGGGCTTGGAGAGTGGGCAGGGAGATTAGAATGGGGATGTGATGTTGTGCAGCATCAGACTGGAAGTCTGAAAATCTGCGGTGTCATATATGAGGCTGACATGTGTGCTGCAAGGGTCAGTAATTCGAATAGGATGGTGGAACAGGTGCAACAACGTTTGGGAATGCTGTGACCTCACCATTTAACCCTTAGGCAATGAGCAATTGTCATCAGTGTATTACTATACAGTAAAGTCTGGTTTGTTTCAGCAATGTTGCCATTAACAGGAACGGTGATGACGAGTATTTTTAGAATTGTGTTCAAATACTTTTGGTGTTCAGGGTGCAACTGGTTGCGAAGGGACATACCTGGAGTTTACCTGGAGAGAGTTCCGGGGGTCAACGCCCCCGCGGCCCGGTCTGTGACCAGGCCTCCTGGTGGATCAGAGCCTGATCAACCAGGCTGTTGCTGCTGGCTGCACGCAAACCAACGTACGAGCCACAGCCCGGCTGATCAGGAACTGACTTTAGGTGCTTGTCCAGTGCCAGCTTGAAGACTGCCAGGGGTCTGTTGTAATCCCCCTTATGTGTGCTGGGGGCATTGAACCCCCCCCCCCCCCTTTTTATTTTTAATTTTCCCCCCTGCTTTTAAGGGGGGGATGGGCATCGTTCCAAGTCTTTTGTTTTGGTAAATTTTTTTGTGGGAAAGTAATTTTCCGGTTTTAAAAATCATTTTCCCCCCTTTTTCCGGGAAAAATTTTTTTTCCAAACCCCCCAAATTTTTGGGTTTTTTCCCTTTCCGCCTGAAATTTTGCTTTTTAGTCAGAAATTTTCCCCCTTGAAAGGTGCTGAGAGTGAAAATTTTGCCTGGCAAGTATAAAATTCATACTTCCCCCTTTTTTAAAGGTTCCCTTATTCCTGTTTTTTTCCCTGACATAAAAAATTTAGGCCCTTAAAGGTGGTTCCGCAAAATTCCCCCCGGTTTTTAAATTTTCCCTTTTTTTTTTGGGGTTTTGTAAAATATCCACCTTTAAGGGTATTTGTTTTATATTTAAGTTAAAGTTGGTTTTAAAAATTTTTAAAAGTTTTCCGGAAAAAAACCCCGGGGGTTTAAACCCCCCAAAATCTTTGGTCCAGGACCCCCCAACTTTTTTTGGGCCCTTTAATTGCCCCCAGGGGGCCCCCACACCAAAACCCCCCCCCATTTTTCCAGCGTGGGAAAAGGAAAAGGTAAGGCTGTAAAATTTTTTTTCCCAAAACCCCCCGGGTAAAATTTGGGGAAGGGGTTTAAAACCCCAATTTGTTCTCCACGAATTTGGGGGTAATTATTTAAAAAATATTTTCCCTCAACAAAATTTTTAATTAATTACTTAAAATAAAAAAAAATTTAATTATCCAAAAAATTTTTCCCCCCCCATTTAAACTTTTTAAAATTAATTTAACCTAAAAATTTTAAAAAAAAAAAAAGAAACATTTAAAAAAAAAAAAAATTATAATTAAATTTTTCAAAAAAAAAAAAAAAAAAAACTTTACAATTTTTTTTTAAAAAAAAAAATTTTTTTTTTTAACAAAAAAATTTTAAAATTTTTTTTTTTTTTTAAATTTTTTAGAGTTTTTTTTAAAAGGGTTGAATTTTAAAATTTTTGATGGGGAAAAGTAAATACATGTAAAAATATTATTGTTTATTCCCTCGCGAAAATAAATACTTTTTTCGGGAAATAATGTTAACCCTTAAAGGGCCAAACGTAATACTAGTATAGACGTTTTTTTTTTAAATATTAAAAAAGACTAGATCACTTTTTGGGGCACTACGGATATAACGTCGATCTATTTGAACCGTTTTAAGGGGAAAAACAACTTCTTAAAGCACATCGATACCACCCAGCCCTTCTAGGGTAGGGTAGGGCCTGAGCCCGCCTTTTTGCTCATAAGACTGTCATTCCCCTTACCCCCCTTGGGGGGGGGATGGCAGACCAGGAGGCCTACTTTTGGTTAGGGCCCGGGGGCAGTTGGGCCCAAAAAATGGGAGGGACTTTGCCTCCTCCCATGGGGGACTTAGGGCCCAAAAGTCCCCAAAGGGGAGCCAAGGCCGGGCCCACCACTTGGAAAAGGCCCGGGGCCGGAAAAACCGGAAACTTTAAAAAAAAATAATAATTGTTAAAAACAACACTCAAAGAAGAAATTTCTGGCCCACTGGGAGTAAAAGTTATCACAAGTTATGACACTGATGATCTAAGACTGATCTCTTTACTTCGGGCCGAAGGGGTTTTCTGCGCAGTTTCCTTATTTGCTGCCTCTTTGAGGTCGAGTGTGGTCATGCTGGCACCTCTCGCGTTTACCCGACGACTACTAAAGACAACATGGGGCCCAGTTGACCGGAGAGTTTAAAAACGGGGAAATGAGCTCATCAGTTTTTTTTTTATTTTTTTTATTTAAAACTGACATTACAAAATATAATATAAAAAAACCATTTAAGCTATAAATTTAAAACAATCCTACCTACAGCTAACATTACACATACTTACAACCCGGTGGGTACACCCCCCCCCCCCTGCTCCCTCACCTACACTAACCCAAACCTGTTGGAGCTACCCCAACAAATTACTGATATGACAACACTTTTATATACACATCCCTCGAAAGGGACTTTAATAATCGAAACACAGTGGGGGATAACGTCTACTCACCCAGGTGTTGAGCCCAACGATTTTACAGAGGCGAAACCCCATCAGGGGCGAGGACTTATATGGATGGCACTGAATGGTGCAAAGAATGTTTGGAAAGAGCTAACAGCTCAAGTGTATGAGTTGTTGGTGGTCAATTTTACTTTTGTACATTAAACATTATTTTATACTTCCCATAACATTTTGTTGCCAAATTTTCAAGTTTTTATATTCAACCCCAACCTTTATATTATCCTTGTACCTGTGTACCTGGGTACCTGTCTACCATCTTACTATCATATTATAACCAAGACATTACCATTGTGATTTTTTACTATTATTCTTTTGGTACTTTAATTGTGAATTTTATTTTGTCAATTTAAATCTATAGTTATAATCTTGATCTTGTCAACAATCTATACCAGACTCTAGTGCAATTGCAAGTACCATTTCAAATTGTATTTTTATATTATAAGTTTATATTATAATTCCTACCATCTGTCCATTTAACTTTGCTTACCATTACTTAATTTTAGTCCCTTATATATTTTCTCCTTTATTTTAGCTTTATATAACTACCCTAGTTTATATATTCACAATTGTTAAAATAATCAAGGTGCTATTCTCAGGTGCTAAAGTAGAATAAGTTCACAATTTTGCCATTATATTCCAAAGCTCATTTATTTGATTACCACTTTATTGTTCACCACAACCTATATTAGTCCCTTTTTATTATAATTTTAAACTATAATTCTAACTTTAAAAAATTATCTTTATAGTACTACCTACTATCATATTCCCAAGCTCTATTATATGATCATCACTTTATTTGTATTAGTCCCTTAGCTCATTATTTTACATTTGTTAAATAATTCAGGTGCTATTTTTTAGCTTAAGACTATTTACTTTGTTTTATACTTAATTCTAACTATAGATTCACTACAAATCTTATGATTACAAGCATTGATCCTGATACCAACCTCTTATTTAATGACTTAAATGAATCAAACAGTTACAGTAATTACTACACTGCAGAACAATCAAAGGCACTTCTCAGAGCCAACAACAACATAACTATCTTTAACTACAATATCAGATCTTTAAGCAAGCATTACGATGACCTCATAGCATTACTAAATTCCTTACATGCCAATATGTCCATCATTACACTAACTGAAACCTGGCTAAAGCCTGATAGTACAGATGTCTATGCCATTCCTGGTTACACAGCCATACACAACTGTAGGCCAGACCAACAAGGGGGTGGCACAGCCATATACTACTCAGACCAACTAGAATGTATCACTAATACTTGCACAAGGGATGAACATGGGGAATATATAATAGCTAAATTCAAATCCAAATACCTACAAAAACCTCTCACATTGATAAACATCTACAGAGTTCCACAGTCAAACATTAGCCAATTTAGTCAAAATCTAGGAAGTATGATAACTGATGAACGCATGAACAAAGATCACTTACTACTCTCAGGTGATTTCAATATAAATCTCCTGCAAGACCAGGACCCACACGTTACTGAATTCACAAACACAATGAGTAACTGTATGTTACTACCAACAGTAACAAAACCTACCTGGAGTTTACCTGGAGAGAGTTCCGGGGGTCAACGCCCCCGCGGCCCGGTCTGAGACCAGGCCTCCTGGTGGATCAGAGCCTGATCAACCAGGCTGTTGCTGCTGGCTGCACGCAAACCAACATACGAGCCACAGCCCGGCTGATCAGGAACTGACTTTAGGTGCTTGTCCAGTGCCAGCTTGAAGACTGCCAGGGGTCTGTTGGTAATCCCCCTTATGTTTGCTGGGAGGCAGTTGAACAGTCTCGGGCCCCTGACACTTATTGTATGGTCTCTTAACGTGCTAGTGACACCATTGCTTTTCATTGGGGGGATGGTGCATCGTCTGCCAAGTCTTTTGCTTTCGTAATGAGTGATTTTCGTCTGCAAGTTCGGTACTAGTCCCTCTAGGATTTTCCAGGTGTATATAATCATGTATCTCTCCCTCCTGCGTTCCAGGGAATACAGGTTTAGGAACCTCAAGTGCTCCCAATAATTGAGGTGTTTTATCTCCGTTATGCGCGCCGTGAAAGTTCTCTGTACATTTTCTAGGTCGGCAATTTCACCTGCCTTGAAAGGTGCTGTTAGTGTGCAGCAATATTCCAGCCTAGATAGAACAAGTGACCTGAAGAGTGTCATCATGGGCTTGGCCTCCCTAGTTTTGAAGGTTCTCATTATCCATCCTGTCATTTTTCTAGCAGATGCGATTGATACAATGTTATGGTCCTTGAAGGTGAGATCCTCCGACATGATCACTCCCAGGTCTTTGACGTTGGTGTTTCGCTCTATTTTGTGGCCAGAATTTGTTTTGTACTCTGATGAAGATTTAATTTCCTCATGTTTACCATATCTGAGTAATTGAAATTTCTGCAATGGAAGACACTGTCATGCAGATTCGGGTGTCATCTGCAAAGGAAGACACGGTGCTGTGGCTGACATCCTTGTCTATGTCGGATATAAGGATGAGGAACAAGATGGGAGCGAGTACTGTGCCTTGTGGAACAGAGCTTTTCACCGTAGCTGCCTCGGACTTTACTCTGTTGACGACTACTCTCTGTGTTCTGTTAGTGAGGAAATTATAGATCCAACGACCGACTTTTCCTGTTATTCCTTTAGCACGCATTTTGTGCGCTATTACGCCATGGTCACACTTGTCGAAGGCTTTTGCAAAGTCTGTATATATTACATCTGCATTCTTTTTGTCTTCTAGTGCATTTAGGACCTTGTCGTAGTGGTCCAATAGTTGAGAAGACAGGAGCGACCTGTTCTAAACCCATGTTGCCCTGGGTTGTGTAACTGATGGGTTTCTAGATGCGTGTATCTTGCTTCTTAGGACCCTTTCAAAGATTTTTATGATATGGGATGTTAGTGCTATTGGTCTGTAGTTCTTTGCTGTTGCTTTACTGCCCCCTTTGTGGAGTGGGGCTATGTCTGTTGTTTTTAGTAACTGTGGGACGACCCCCGTGTCCATGCTCCCTCTCCATAGGATGGAAAAGGCTCGTGATAGGGGCTTCTTGCAGTTCTTGATGAACACAGAGTTCCATGAGTCTGGCCCTGGGGCAGAGTGCATGGGGCATGTCATTTATCGCCTGTTCGAAGTTATTTGGCGTCAGGATAACATCGGATAGGCTTGTGTTAATCAAATTTTGTGGCTCTCTCATAAAAAATTCATTTTGATCTTCGACTCTCAGTCTGGTTAGCGGCTTGCTAAAAACTGAGTCATATTGGGACTTGAGTAGCTCACTCATTTCCTTGCTGTCATCTGTGTAGGACCCATCTTGTTTAAGTAGGGCCCAATACTGGACGTTGTTCTCGATTTTGATTTGGCATAGGAAAGAAATACTTTGGGTTTCTTTCGATTTCATTTATGGCTTTTAGTTCTTCCCGCGATTCCTGACTCCTAAAGGATTCTTTTAGCTTAAGTTCGATGCTTGCTATTTCTCTGACCAGTGTCTCCCTACGCATTTCAGATATATTGACCTCTTTTAGCCGCTCTGTTATTCTTTTCCGTTGCCTGTAAAGGGAGCGCCTTTCTCTTTCTGTTTTACATCTACTCCTCCTTTTTCTTAGAGGAATAAGCCTTGTGCATACATCGAGTGCCACCGAGTTAATCTGTTCTAGGCATAAGTTGGGGTCTGTGTTGCTTAGTATATCTTCCCAGCTTATATCGGTTAGAGAGTTACAGAGACTAGTGTTTAACTACTTGACCACATCTGGACCAACACCATATCCCCTTTAAAATCAGGCATAATTACAGATAATACCACAGACCACTACCCTACTTTCCTCATAACAACTCTTGGTAAACTACCCCAAGACACTACTAAAGTCACCTTCAGACTTCACAATGAGGCAGCCATTAATAACTTCACAACAACAGTAGCAAACATTGATTGGCACACTGAGCTAGAAATCTATACAGATATTGACGAATGTGTTAATAATTTTCTAAAAAAGACCCAATACCTCTATAACAAGCACTGCCCTAAAAAAACTAAAAAGATGACAGCAAAGAGACTGAACAGTCCCTGGCTAACACCCAGCATTCTCAAATCCATAAATACAAAACACCAATATGAAAAACAGTACAGAATGGGTCACATAACCAGAGACCAAACGAAACGTTACTCGTCAATCCTAACCAGCCTGATAAGAAGGGCAAAAAATTGTATTATAGAAACAGATTATCCAACTTACGAGGTGATATAAAAAAGACCTGGAAAACCCTATCAGAAATTCTGGGAACAAAAAAGATATCACGAATAGCGAAATAAAATTAGCAAAATCAGATGAACCCCAACTCCCACCAACAGAAACAGCAAACGACTCAATGATTTCTTCTCCACTATTGGACAAAACCTTGCCAATAAAATCCCAAGCTCAGATACCCCACCAAATGACTACCTCACCGGCAACTACCCGAACACACTGTTCCTAGCTCCGACTAACCCATACGAAGTCTCCCTTATTATCAATGCACTAAAAAACAAGGCAGGAGATTTAAGTACCTTACCACCCTTTATATACAAAAAAGTGTCACAAGTGCTATCTCCATCATTGCAACACTCTTTAACAAATCCATTGAATCCTCCACCTTCCCTACAGTACTCAAAATAGCAAGGGTCACCCCGATCCACAAAGGAGGAGACCAAACAGAGTTGAATAACTATAGGCCAATATCCAACTTACACCTCTCTCAAAAATCTTCGAAAAATTAATTCATAAACGAATCTTACTCCTACCTTATCTCCCAAAACATACTCAACCCCTGCCAATTTGGATTCAGGCCTAATAAAAATTCTAATGATGCTATTATACACATGCTAGAACATATATACACTGCAATAGAGAAAAAAGAAGTCCACTGGGGATCTTCATTGACTTACGTAAAGCTTTTGATACAGTTGACCATGACTTGCTCCACGTAAAATTGTCACACTATGGTATATAGAGGGCACTCCTCAACTACCTCAAGTCTTACCTCAGCAACAGAAACCAATATGTGTACGCAAATGGGGCAAACTCTTCTGCGCAACCAATTACAGTTGGTGTCCCACAGGGAAGTGTCCTTGGCCCTCTTCTCTTTCTCCTATACATAAATGACCTTCCAAATGCTTCGCATTACTCAAACCCACACTATTTGCAGATGACACTACATATGTCTTCTCTCACCCGAGCCCAGTCACACTAGCCAATACTGTAAATACCGAATTACAGAAAATATCTACCTGGATGAGGACTAACAAACTTACACTAAACATTGACAAAACCTACTTCATTCAGTTTGGTTAACAAGCTACAGATGTCCCTCTTACATAATGATAAACGGATCACCTATCACAAAGCTAACAGAGGGAAAATTCTTAGGAATCCACCTTGATAATAGACTCAAATTTCATAACAATACAACAAATTTCTAAAAAAAATTTTCCAAGACTGTAGGCATACTATCGAAGATACGGTACTATGTTCCACAGTCAGCCCTCCTGGCCCTATATCACTCTCTTATTTACCCTATCTCACCTATGGAATTTGTGCATGGGGCTCAACAAACAATTACCATCTCAGCCCACTAATTACCCAACAAAAGGCTGCAGTTAGAATGATAACAAAATTCTCACTACAGGCAGCCACACTCCACCAGTATTCAATACACTAAACCTACTCACCATACAAAAAAATCCATACTTATTACTGCACCTATTACATACATAGAACACTTAACTCTGATATTAACCCTCCCCTAAAAATATCTCCTTCCCCAACCTCAACAGAACACATGACCATAACACAAGGCACAGATCACTCTTTGGATGTTCCTCGGGGTCCATCTCACACTAGCAAAAACTCAATGCACATAAAGGCCCCTTTAAAATCTGGAATTCATTACCTGTAAATATAAAAAAAACACTACCTGTTTATAAATTCAAGTCTCTACTCAAGATCACTTACTCACCCAAAACCAAATAAATACTGAATAACTGAACCTTATAAATTGTAATCTTAAATGTTTCTCACAATTATATCACATAAATGTTAAACCTAAAACCGAATCTAACTTTATTTTTTTTTAAATACACTACCTAACAGAATCCTTCATATGACTGAATGCAACCATATGACCTGTCTTTGTAATACTCACTTGTGCTTTATAGTAATCTGTTTACATTAATGTTTTATCACTGATTTCATCATTGCTTAGTTAATCTTAAGTTAATTTTAAGCCAGCCCGTAATGCTATGCATAGTATAAGTGGCTTTGGCATGCTGCTCTTATCTGTATTTTTTTGTACCTCTGTATGTGTGCTCAAATTGAAAATAAATAAATAAATAAATAAAATAAAATAAATTGTTTCCAAGATGTCTGTATTAAAGTGACGCCAGCAGTGAGGGTCAAATTGACTAATGTATCTCGTCATTACACGTGGGTCAAGCTCCGTAATGTGCCTTTTGAAGCTGATGAAGCGGACATCCGACGTGTCTTCGAAACATATGGAACTGTTCATCTGGCCCAACCTGGAAAGTGGGTGATAGGGGCCTACGCAGGATTTCCGGAAGCCACCTTTAATCTTAAAATGACAGTGAGAAATCCTATACCCTCATATGTACATCTTGACGAGTTAAAAACTCAGGTCATGGTGGTGTATACCGAGCAGAGGGGTACCTGCCAACTGTGTGGCGCATATGAAGGGCCAGATTACCGCATAGGCAAACTAGGCATTTGCCTAGGGCGCTGTGCATTTGGGGGCCCCGCAGTCCAAGGGGTTCAGGGGCTCATCCAAGACTGCGCACATGGTGCAAGTGCAAAGGGGTCACTACCTAAAAAGTTCAAGTGTTTGGAGAGTAAAATTGATTTTTAAAAATTAATCAAAACAAAAATAAATAATGAAATAAAATAAAATAAAAATAAATAAACCTAACCATAGATGGCAACACTCAACACGCCTTTGTTTACATCAGAACAGCTGGTTTTCCCGCTAATGGTTGAGTAGGGAGATTCCTCTCCAATTTTCTGCAGTTTATATGATTTGATAGTCTTATGCATGATGTAATGATAACAATAATGGTCAGTGATTTATAAAAGGGAATAATAGGCTGTAGTGGTTATGCTGAATATAATAGGGACATGATGTCACTACTTATTCCTAATCTAGTAATACTATGCTGTCTTGAGTTTATTCTCTTTAAATTGCATGATTTAACAAGATAGTTATAATGGCTGTTGGTAAATGGTTTTGGTTGTCTTGATGTACTTTTCCCTACTAAATTTAAATTTTAAAAAGCCAGAATGTATTTAATTAGACCTTAAACAGGCTCACACCCATCCCCCCCCCCACCCCCAAGCTGGAAGGGGTCGCTTCACTTACCCGTAACTCAAAGGGGGGCCCCCCCAATCTGAATAGCCTAGGGCCCAGAGACTTCTTAATCCGGCCCTGGGCATATGACCATATGGCGGCAGAGTGTTGGCAAGCAGAATGGGCTCTCGGGGCCCGGCAAGGGGCACAGCAGCTGCACATGAGAGGGTTGTACCTCAGGAAGAACAAAGTTCAGGAGGAGAGCATGATCATGCAAGGAGTGAGGAGGTGGTGGTTCCTCCTGTGGAAATGGTAGAGGGCGTGGGGCCCCAGGGGGTTTAAACCCGCCCATCGTCAGTATGGTCGTTAAGCAAGGAGGTACAAGTGTACGCCGAAGTGAGGGCTATTGAGGAGCTGGCAATGGTGTCAAAGGCTATGTTACAACCTAACAAGGAGGAACATCACAAAGAGCAAGGACTGGGGTAGAGGCAGAGGAAGAAGTGTGCGAGAAGAGGGAGGACCATGTGGCATCTGCGATGGACAGTGCAGTGGCCACAGATGGCAGGGAGTCGAATTCGAGGTGGTGGAGGTGGAAGTCCATTGTGAGGGCCCTTTAGGACTCTACCAAGGGGGCGGAAGTCGTAACTAGGAAAAGGGTGGCGGTAAACAGATTCGACAATGTTTTGAACCAGTGCAAAGGCCAGGAAAAAAGACATGGGTCATTGGGGCCCAAGGTGACCCTAAGGGAGGGCAACACCAGCAGGGGAGGAGAGGGTTGGAAAGGAGAGTAGTAGTGGAGTGGGAAAGGTAGTGCCCAGGGAAAAGATCGGAAAGGGAAAAGTGTTGAAAGGCGGTTTGGGGGGGGAACCTTAAGCCGTCCTGAGGTGTGTAAATATAAAATATAAATGGTTTGTGTGATGGCTTGAAAAAGTGAGTGCTTTAAAGTGTTTTTGAGCAGATATAAAGTAATGGGGGTTTTGTGCAGGAACAGGAGTGGAGGAGTAGCTGAAGGAGGCACACCACTCGAACCATTTAGCCTGCCGGACCCTGTGTGAGACATGGCATGCATGGCGCACCACTTCCCTTTAGCAGACACATGACTCAACCGTGCATCTTGCCTGTGCATCTTGCATACCACATTGATTCTGTGGTTCTGCTCCCTGATGTCCTCATTGTAAAACCACCAGTCACGTTTATATAACCCTCTGCCTGTAATCTTAGGTATGGCTGCCTCTGCTGCACATGTGAAGGCCACCTGCAAGTTTTGAGCCGCCTCATCTGGGTCTTCCGGAAGAGGAGACTCTGCCGAAAAGTGCTCAATGACCTCCTGGAAGCACTGGCAGTCGGCCTTTTCTAGATTCCATCTGAGGGTAGGTGTAGGGGGCGGGCACCGCTGGACCATCAGCGTGGTGACCACTGCAAAGTGATCACTGGTGAGATGGGGGTGGACCTCCCATCTCGCACTCGAGAGCAACCGCCTAGAGATGAGTGTGACGTCCAAGCAGCCACCATAGTGATGGGTTGGCTCACCATTATTGAGGAGGGCGATCTCAGGGACCACCTCCAGCACAGCTGCAAGATGCCTCCCAGCTGCGTTGGTAGGAGAGACAGAAGAAAGTATTGGGTGGTGGGCATTGACATCCCCAGCCACAATAAGACCCTCCTGTGGGGCGAGTGCTTCCACCTCTGAAATGTCAAGGGTGTACCGAGAGCTTCTGTAAATATTGTAAACCACGAGAGATCCATCCACTAGGTGTAGGGTGACAGCTTGAACCTCTACGCCCTCCCGACAGTTGATGGGTGTCATTGGAGATTGAATGAGGGATAGTGGTCCTAACGTAGATTGCCGTGCCCCTGCCAGTCAATTCCAGGCGCTGAAGGTAGGCCTAGAATCCCGGGATACGTGGCTGCATTTGATGTGACGAATTGGTAAGTGTCTCCTAGAACAGGAAGACATCAATCTCATCCTGAACTGCAGCTTCAATCACTAAGTGAATTTTCTGCTGCAGCCCGCAAATGTTCCACTGGAGGATCTTCAAGGGCCGCAGAGGTGGCCCGCTGATTCCATCTCTGTCTGGGACTTGTCGTCCGTTGTTGGCAACTCCGGGACCTCCTCCATCACGGACTGGAAGGACTCCTGGATGATAGCCTGAAGTTCCATTGAGTCCTTCCTGTCCAGTAGGACCATGCCCGGCATCCATGACAGGAGCTGTCTGCAGGTGCCCCTGTCCTCCACCTACAGCAGCAGGTAACAGAGGAGTGCTGAGATGACCCCGATGGTTTTCTTCAGTCGATCAGGGAATGATTCGACCATTACCTCTGCAGGCATTGAGCTGGACGACCCGTTGAGTTGGTGCTGGGTCACTGGATATGTCTGGGTGGCTGTTGACACTGCAGCAGCATAAGCTGGGTGCACTCTGGGCCCGGCCTGAGTGGCCATGGGCTTCTGGGTCCCCTGGCGGGGAGCCTCTGCCTGACTCTGGCTGGCCGCTCACAGTAGGGGCCTGCCCTTGGGAAGAGGCCTGCTGGTGGTATAGCAAGGAATGTTGGTGCCCAGCTGGGACATACTGGGCAGTGTGCCTGGCCTGTGGCTGTTTTTCCCATTGATTCTGTCTTCTTGGCCACCTTACCATTTGACCCTGTAGTTGACAATGCTGTTGCAAGCCAGTGCGTGCCCCCTGATGCAACTGCTGGGAGCCCAGTGCCAGGAACTCGCTGGTATTGCCCTCCTGCAGTATCTGGGGAACCATGGTCAGAGCCCATACTGACTGTTGCTGGGTGGTTCCAAGGCTGGGTGGCGTCGGGGCTGTCGGGTCATTTTGATGATGAGCCTGCTGCCAGTGCTGCACCATCACAGGACAGCTCTGGTTCCAGGCATGGTGCCTCTTTGAGCAGTTGGCACACTTGGGCTCCGGCCGAAGGGCTTTGCCGGTTGGCAGTTTGAGGATGGCAATGCAGTCCTTCGAGTCGTGTGCCTTGCTGCACACACCACACTTCTTCTCTTGCTGGCAGGTGGCTGCAATGTGATTGAACCCCTGGCAGTTGAAGCATTGTAGTGGGCCCGACAGGTACGGTCAGGTCTTGAATCTTCTCCAGACCCCAAGGTCCAGGTGTGTGGGAAGTGGACCTTTGTGGTGGATCAGCTCCTGGCGGGTGGGCACCTTGTTCACTGTTGCAGTGAGTTGCTCCGCCTTGACACTATTGGGCACTTCCAAAATGGGGTCCAGCGGGAGAGGCACAGAGACGAGCAAGAGCACCCCCTTGTACACCTTCTCCGAAACAACAAGTTCCACCATGTCATAATTCGCTGCCTGACCACGGTAGAGTGCGGTTGTGCTCTGCACCCCTCTGCTGTTTGTAGGCGAGCTCCCTTGTCAGTTACCTGGCTGCAGTGGTGTGAAGTGGTGCTGTCATGCCTCTGGTAACAACATAGGTGCACTGTGATTGTCAAGATGGCGGTTAGTCTGAGATGCCAGATAAATACTGTAGGCATTGAGCTACTTAAAGGAATGATAACGCCTAGTTCTGCGCAAGTCTTATTGCCAAAGATCATCCAGGAGACATATGGCATACAAGATAGTGACTTGCATGGTGTAGCATTGAATGGAGGCCAAAGAATTTTCGTCAAACTGCTATCAGCTACAGTTTATGAATCGTTAATCACCAGGTTTCAGGACGTAAGTCTCAGCATCACACCAGCTGTCAGTGTAAGAATGATAGATATTTCACGGCATTATACGTGGATCAAGTTATGCAACGTTCCCTTTGAGGCAGACGAGGCGGATTTAAGGAAAGTTTTTGACACGTATGGGACGGTGCATTATGCTCAACACGGTACGTGGGCAGCAGGTGCCTATGCTGGTTTTCCAGAGGGTTCTTTCAACCTCAAAATGACTTTGAGGCACCCAATACAGTCCTATGTATATCTACAAGATTTCAGGATGCAGGTAATGGTAATGTACCCAGGACAACGACGTACATGCCGCCCATGTGGTGAGTATGATCACATAGCGGCGACCTGTGACAAGCGAAGACGTGTGCCTGGACCTGTGGTGGACGTCGCAGCCCCTGCTTCAAAGGTGGCAGGTGAGAAACAAACATTCGTTGGAGGGCGTGGTGTTTTGTGGAGCGAGATAGTGGATCGTACACACAGGACTGGTGGTGAGTTGGAGTCCCACCCCCAGCTGCCTGATCAGATGTCGTCTCCTGTGGATAAGGAGGAGCAGCAATTACAGGAGAAGGTTCTTGAGATTGAGGAGGAATTGGTGGAGGTGTTGAAGACTTTGTCACCGCCAGAGAGGAACATTACATCTGAGTGTGGAGTCATCGGAGAGTCGTCGCTTCCAGAAAGTCGGAGACATGATAATTTGGGACATGATGGTGGTTTGGAGTCGTCCGTTGAAACATTAAATCATTCTCAGATGGAGGTGGAGGTTCATCGAGAGGCAACATCTGACCAAGACATGTATAATGTGACTGTCACGAGAAAGAGGGCGGCTACAACAGATTTTGATGACGTCCTTATGCCTGCACAAAGGCCAGGGAAACAGACTGAGGTGAAGTGTGAAGGTAGTGGTGTAGGTGGTGGTAGCCATGATAGAAGGCACAGGAAGAAGGGGGGAGGGAAAGGGAGCACTCTGAAAGTGTCAAACTTAAATTCAAGCTCTGGAGTTGTAAAGAGTGATGAGAGGAAGCAGGGGTGGAAACTTTAATAGGCCTTATGTGTATGTCTGTAAATGTTAATGGGTTATATGGCGGTATGAAGAGAGATTGGTTTCTTAATTTCCTGAATAAATCTAGAGTGGATGTTGTGTTCCTGCAGGAGCACAATTTTAAAGAGGGTAGGGTGTTGGAGGTGGCAGGATTTCGAATAGTTACCCTGCCATCTCCCCGTCTAAAAGGTGGTGTGGGAATTTTAATAAGGGAGACGAGCCCGTTTGTTTTGCAGAGAAGCTAGGGAGGAGGGGGAGGGAGGGTGTTGCGTGTGGATGGGTGGTGGATGGGTAAGCGTGTGTCTTTTGTGAGTGTGTATGCACCGGCAGAAAATAACATAAAGGTAAAGAATGATTTTGTGTGTGAGGATCTTGTGTTTTTCTTAAGTGCACTGCCAGAGGTGGCGATAGTTGGTGGGACTGGAATAGTGTAATCAGGGTGGCTGATGTGGACCCAAGAGGGGCTGGATATATGTCTGTGGCTCTTAGGGATTTATTAAGGGATGTTAGGTTACGTGATGCCTTCGAGGGGGCGGTGTGGGAGACTGAATATACATTTGTTAGTAGGGGATGTGCGGGCCGAGACTAGATAGAGTGTACCTTTCTCAGGGAGTGGATGTGAAATCTTTCAGTACTGTTGAGGCTACAATGTCAGATCATAGGGCAGTGGTGGTGGAGGTTGGGTGGGGGACGCTCGCGGACATATATAGAAGTTATTGGAAATTAAATATAAGTGTGTTAGGTGATGAGGAGGGGTTGGAGGGGTTTTCAGTCCTATAGAGGGAGCTTAGTGTGGAAGAACAGGGAGTGGATGACATTGTGACATGGTGGGATAGTGTTGCAAAGGAAAGGATTAGAAAGTTTAATGTGAGAGAAGGAAAACGTATTAATAATTTAAAATATGGACTGGCTAACTATTTAGAGGATAGGTTAAGAGGTTGCTATGGGCAGGGGGTAGGTGGGAATAATTTTCCTATGGATGAAATAGCTGAAATAAAAGGGAGGTTGAGGGTGTTGCAAAATGAAAGGTTTTAAGCTGTAAGGGTGCAGGCAGGGGTGGAAGAAGCGCTTTGGGGCGACAAGCCGTCAGCGTGTGTTTTGGGGCATCAAAAGCAAAGGCAGGCGGTGACAGCTATCCCATGTTTAGAGGTAACGGAGATGGTTGGGAATTATAGAGCAGGGCAGGAGATACGAACCATGAAGGGGATGTGTGCGTACTGTTCCAGTACGAGAAGTACTGGAACAGTGTGGGGGTGGGAGACGTGGCGTTGGACAAGGTGTGTACGTATGTGATGTGTAATTTAGGAAATAGTGATAGAAAAGCTTTAGGTGGGACTATTACGGCAGAGGAAATAGAGAATGCATTAAGGGGAATGAGGAAGGGGAAAGCGCCGGGTATTGACGGTCTCCCAGTAGAATTTTATTTACAAAATTTGACGTTAATAATGGGATTTATAGTTAGGTTATTTAATCGTATGAAGGAGAAGGGTAAGTTGGGGGAGAAGCAGGTAACAGCAGTCGTAGTGTTGGTCCCGAAGGTCAAGGGGCAGCCCACCCTTCGGGAGTACCAAGCCATATCACTGATGTGTACAGACTGTAAGGTGTTCGCAAAAATTTTAGGTAATAGGTTCAAATGTGTTGTGGGAAGGGTCGTGTCAAAATCTCAGTTTGGGTTGCCGGGAAGGTCGATGATTGAAGGACATGGGATACTGAGAAATTTTGTGGAAGCTAAGGGTGGGGGTGAAGGGGCAGCTTTGTTGGCTCTAGATTGGCAGGGAGCATATGATAGAGTGGAAAGGGGAGCTTTGCAGGTTATACTTAGGAGACAGGGTTTTGGGGAGGAAAGAGTCGAGTGGGTAAATACGTTATACAAGGGGGCGAAAATGAGGCTACAGATTAATGGGTGTATGGGGAGGAATATTGCAATTGGTAGAGGCCTTAGACAGGGATGCAACATGTCCCAAATATTGTTTGCATGTTTCCAGGGCCCCTTTTATAGAATGGTTGACCGCAGCTTATGTACGCCATGTGAGGGAAGTGTGGGGGATGGGAGGACCTGGCCGGGTTTAATTGGATATGTTGACGACACCACTGTTCTCTCCGTGAAGGGATGTCAATCGGAGTGTTGGACAAGGTTGTGCAATTATTTGGAAGTGCCATGGCTATGCAGGTAAATAGTGCAAAGTCAAGGTGCATGGGGTTGGGTTCTTGGGTGGGGGGTGTGGGGGGGAGATGTAATGTTGTTAAAGAATGGGCGATGTCTTTAAAGATTTGTGGTATTATTTATAAGGATGACATGGTTGCGGCGCTGGAGGAAAACTCGGATAGGTTATTGGAAAGGATCGTGGGGCGTCTAGGTGTTCTGAGACCTCAGCACCTAACTCTTATACAGCGAGTGATAGTCGTAAACATTTTGTTGTATAGTAAGATTTGGCATGTTGCAGTTGTGTTCCCAATTACAGGGACAGCGATTGCGGGAATTCTAAGACGGGTGTACATATTTTTGTGGGGTTCACGTTGTGATTGGTTACGGAGGAAGTTGTAATGTTACCTGTAAGTCGGGTGGGTTGGGGTTGATGGATTTGAGACGGAGGGCTAAAATGTGTTTTTATTAAATGGGAAGTGTTGCGTGAGGGTGTGAACGCGAGCAGTTGGAAGGATGCACGACAGGCTGGGTATGTGGTATCGAGGAATGGAGTTGAGGGAATACGAAATCGTTTTGAGGGCCATGATGTTGGTTAGAGAACTGAGAAGGTTCGTATAAGGGTTTTGGTGGGTTATTTTTAAATGGGTTTTTATGGGTATAATATAGTAGATTTTTTATGTATAATTTTGATGTGTTCAGTTGTATACATGATTCTTGAGTAAAAAAGTTATTGGACGGAAAGTTTTATATTTTGTATTTATGTTGTGCTGAGTTTTTTCATGATGAGATTTTCTTTTAAAACTGTTTTGCTTTGTGCTACGTGCATTGTTTTTGATTTGAAACTTTTTTTTTTTTGTGTGTGTGTGTGTGGTTTGTGGTGTGTGTGGTGTGTGTGTGTTGTGTGTGGGTGTGTGTGTGTGTGTTTTGGTGTGTATATAATATATTCCCTTTTTTATTTATTTTAACCTTTGTCATGGGTCAGATTAAATTTTAAAAAATTTTTACCTGATTTACCGGAGAGGTTTTTTGGGGTAACCCCCCCCCCGGTCTGTGACCAACCTTGGTGGCCGCGCCCCATAACCGGGTGTTCTGCTGGCTGCACGCAAACCAAACGTAAAGGCCCAGCCCCGGGTGTAAAGGAAAAGCTTTTGGGGCTTTTCCAGTGCCAGCTTGAAGACGCCAGGGGGTTTTCTTTTGGGAATCCCCCCTTATGGTTTTCGGGGGCAGTTGAAAAGTTTGGGGCCCCTGACACTTTGATGATTTTTTTTAAAGTTTTTTAATTTGGTCGTACCCCGTAGGTTTTGGGGTCAATGCTAAGTTCTTGATGTTAAGTTTTGTCGTATGGTTCGCATATCTAGAGTTTTGTCTGTAAAGGGATACAGACATATCTAGACAGTTTTTGTCTGTTGGTATACAGCATATCTAGACATTTTGTCTGTATGGTATACAGACATATTAGAAGTTTAGTCTGTAGGGTTTCAGACAAATTTGACAGTCTATGTATGTTGTATGTTGGTATTTTAAAGCTGTATTGTTGGGTACGTATTAGTGTTCTAGTAAGATTATGATGTTGGGTTTTTGTTTTTTGATTAATGCGAAGGATGGGATTTAACTGAATAACTTTTGTATTTTTTATGTTAAGTGTATTGAGCCTTGTCAGATTCAAGTTATATGTACAATTTATATATATGCAAGGTTTTTGTCAAATGAATGTGAAATTTGTCAATTCTGCCCCCTGTGACAGTTTTTTTTTTTAGTTATGTCTTGCCGAAAGTTTTGTTGTATGTTTGGCAAAATCTTGCCAGATATGGTGCAATCGTTTGTGTTAAAAAAATTTGATTGAGACCTATTTTCTTTATTTGTTTTTAACTGTATGGTTTTTTAAATAAAATATAAAAAAAAAAAAGGTGGTCCCGACCACCCGGGCTGTGGCTGTACGTTGGTTTGCGTGAAAAACCAGAGTAACAGCCGGGTTGATCGGGCTCTGACCCCCAGGGGCCTATCCAGACGGGGGCGGGGGGGCGTTGCCCCCCGGGGGATCCATGAAAAAGTGCGCTAAAGTTCCCCAGGACTCCTTGAGGAGTGGTCACACGGAGATATAGCCCCCCGGGAATTTTTCCAATATTTTTAAACCATAATATGGTGTTTTTAAAAAAAATTAGTGCTAATTTGTAAAAAAATTTTGCAATAAATTTATTATAGAAATAGTTTTGGAAGTTTATTACAGTAAACAGAATTTTTTTAAATTTTATTTAAAGCTATAAGGAAAATTTTAAAAATAATTTTAAATTTTGTATTATCCCTTTTAGGACTTTTTTATTGACTTAATATTTACATTAATTTTAATTTAAATTTGTCAATCATAAAATAATATAGTATTTAAAATTAAATGGTTGTCAGGGGGGAAATTGTTAATTACAACTTTTTTCGTAGGTTTTTTGAAATTTTCAATATTTAATGAGTTTATTTTGGTACAATAAACAAAGTGTTCTTACATTGTAAGATAATTGTAAATTAACTGGGTAATACAATACCCGGTGGTAAGGAGCTGGTCTAGGAGACTGATACTAGGGGACTGGTAAGGGACGGGTACTAGCAACGGGTACTAGGAGTGGTATAGGGGACTGGATAGGGAAATGGTACTAGGGACTAGTACAGCAGCGGGGGCTAGCAGACGGGTTTCTGCAGACGGGTACTGGAACGGGGGACTAGGAGACGGGTACTAGGGGCGGGGTACTAGCAAAATGGTCTTTTTTCTTTTATTTTATTTAAAAAAATTAAGGCTCTTCAGCACACTGGACAAGAAACCCAAAGTCGTTCCTGATGCCCGGGCTGTGGCTGTACGTTGGTTTGGTGCAGCCAGCACAAAAGCCCGGTTGATCAGGCGCTGATCCACCGGAGGCCTGGGCACAGACCCGGGCCGGGGGGCGTTGACCCCCCAAA
>NC_069433.1:37940645-37978043 GCF_026875155.1 Cherax quadricarinatus | reverse complement strand
AGGGTTTATTCTTTTCCGTCGCCTGTAAGGGCGCCTGTCTCTTCTATTTTAATCTACTCCTCCTTTTCTTAGGAGGTTAACCTTGTGCATTACATCGAGTGCCACCGAGTTAATCTGTTCTAGGCATAATTTGGGGTCTGTGTTGCTTAATAATCTTCCCAACTTATATCGTTAGGACTTGGTTTTACTTGGTCCCACTTTATGTTTTATGTTATTGAAGTTGATTTGGTGAATGCTCCCTCGTGACTAATCTCATTATGTCGGTCTGTGGTCCGCGCATACATGACTGAACCTCCAATTATGTTGTGTCTGAGTATATTGTTTTTGATATGGTGACATTTCTTATCAGATCATCATTGTTAGTGAAGATGAGGTCTAGTGTATTTCTCCAGTCTAGTAGGCTCTATTAATTATGCTGGTTGAATTGGAATTTTGTGCAGAGATTTAAAAGCTCACGTGAGTGTGAGTTTTCATCAGAGCTGCCTCCTGGTGTTATTACTGCAACAATATATTTGCTATTATTCCTCCATTTTAGGTGCCTAAGTTTGAAATCCCCCAGGAGCAAGATGTTGGGTGCAGGAGCTGGAAGATTTTCCAGACAGTGGTCAATTTTTAACAGCTGTTCCTGGAATTGCTGGGATGTTGCATCCGGAGGCTTGTAGACTACCACAATGACTAGGTTTTGGTTCTCGACCTTTACTGCTAAAACTTCCACTACATCATTTGAGGCATTTAGCAGTTCTGTGCAAACAAGTGACTCTGCAATGTACAGGCAACCCCCCCCCCCCCTTTGGCCTGTTCACTCTGTCACATCTGTATAGGTTGTAACCTGGGATCCATATTTCATTGTCCAAGTGATCCTTTATGTGGGTCTCAGTGTATAGTGGAACCTTGACTTAAGAGTTTAATTCGTTTTAGGAGCTAATTTGTAAATCAATTTACTCGTATATCAAATTAATTTTATTCATTTAAATTAACTGAAAAGCCATTAATTCGTTCCTGCACTCTGCAGAGACGAGAAAAAATACTTGAATATGAAGCTATTATCAACTGTACAGCTTATTTATCTATCACAATTCATCTAATATGACATAATAAACAATATAATTAACACAGAAACATGATATATACTCAAGAATGATTAAAATAGGCCATAATATGGTGGCAGAGGCAGCGGCAGAAGCGTGCACCATTTCCTGTGTATATACTGAGAGTATTGTTTTCCCTAATTCTAACTTTAAAGAATTACCTTTAAAGTACTACCTATTATCATATTTCCAAGCTCCATTATTTGATCATCACTTTATTTGTTCACCACAAATTATTTTAGTCCCTTTTATTTTGTCTCCTTTATTTTAGCTTTAAAAAATTACCTTAGCTCATTTTTTTTACATTTGTTAAATAATTCAGGTGCTATTTTTTAGTTTTAGAATATTTACTTTGTTTTATATTTAATTCTAACTAAGATACCTACAAATTTAGATTACAAGCATTGATCCTGATCCCAAACCCTCTTTTTTGATTTAAATGAATCAAACAGTTACTGTAATTTACCAGCAGAACAATCAAAGGCACTCTCGGGCCAACAAAACATAACTGTCTTTAAACTACAATATCAGATTTTAAGCAACTTTCGATGACCCATAGCATTACTAAATTCTTTGCATCCCAAATGTCCATCATTAACTAAATAAAAACCTGGAAATGCTGATCTATGATGTCTATGCCTTTTCATGGTTACATAGCCATACACAACTGGGGCCAGACCATAAAGGGGGGCAGCACAGCATATACTACCAGACCAACTAGAATGTATCACAAAATATTTGCAAAAGGATGACAGGGGGAAATATAAAATAGAAAAATTTAAATCCAAATACCTAAAAAAACCCTTCCATTGAAAACATCTAAGAGTTCCACAGTCAAACTTTAGCCAATTTTAGTAAAACCTGGGAAAAGTAGTAACTGATGCACGCATGAAAAAAGATCACTTACTACTCTCGGGTGATTTCAATTAAAAATCTCCTACAAGACCAGGACCAACGTTACTGAATTCAAAAACACATTGAATAACTGCATGTTGCTACCAACAGTAAAAACCACAAGGTTACAGAGATAGTGTTTCTCTACTTGACCACATCTGGACCAAACACCCTATCCCCCTTTTAAAACAGGCTAATCACAGATAATACCACAGTCATACCCCACTTTCCTCATAACAACTCTTTGTAAATTTCCCAAGCACTACTAAAGTCACCTTAGACTTCACAAAGGGCAGCCATTAATAACTTCACAACAGCAGTAAAAAACATTGAATGGCACCTGACTAGAAACTATAAGATATTTATGAATGTATTTAAAAATTTTCTAAAAAAGACCCAAACCCTATAACAAGCACGCCCTAAAAAAAAACTAAACAGATGCGCTAAGAGACTGAAAAGTCCCTGGCTAAACCCCCTTCTCAAAAACCATAAATAAAAACACCCATATGAAAAAAAGTACAGAATGGGTAAATAACAGAGACCAAACAAACGTTACCGTCAGTCCAACCAGCCCGTAAAAAGGGGAAAAAAATTTTTTATAAGAACAGATTATCCCGCTTACAAAGGGGATAAAAAAAAGACCTGGAAAACCCCATCAGAAATTCTAGGAACAAAAAAGTATCACGAAATAGCGAAATTAAATTAGCAAAATCAGATGAACCCCAACCCCACCAAACAGAAACAGCAAACAGACTCAGGTTTCATCTCCACAAAGGGAAAAAAAAACCTTGCAATAAAAACCCCAAAGCTCAGATACCCCACCAAATGACTACCCCCGGGCAACTACCCGAACACAGTTCCTGCCCCGACTAACCCTTCGAAGTCCCCTTTTATCAACACCAAAAAACAAACAGGAATTTAAATACCTTACCACCCTTTATATAAAAAAGAGTGTCAAAAATGCTATCACCAATTTTGCAACACTTTTTAAACAAACCCATTAATTCTACCTTCCCTACGTTCTAAAAAAAGCAATGGTCCCCCCGATCCATAAAAGAGGAGCCCAAACGGGTTGGGAATAAATGGGCCAATACCCAATTACACCCTCCCCTAAAAAATTTCGAAAATTTATTCAAAAACAAATCTATCCTACCTCATCCCCAAAAAACATACTAAACCCTGCCAAAATTTGGATTCAGGCCAATTTAAAAATACTATGATCCTATTTAAACATACTAGAACATATATACACTGCAAAGAGAAAAAAGAAGTCCCACTGGGTATCTTCTTTGACTTCGTAAAGCTTTTGATACAGTTGACCATGATTGCTCCACTAAAATTGTCACACTATGGTATAAGAGGGCACTCCCTCAACTCCCTCAAGTCATACCTCAGCAAAGAAGCGAATATGTGTACACAAATGGGGCAAACTCTTCCGCACAACCAATTACAGTTGGTGCCCCACAGGGAAGTTCTTGGCCCTCTTCTTTTTCTCCTTGATAAAGACCTACCAAATGTTTTTGCAATTACTAAAACCCACACCATTTGCAGAAACCCATAATACGTTTCTCTCACCCGACCCCCGTCTGCTACCCCAATACTTTTAAAACCCCGAATTACAGAAAATATCTCCCTGGTGAGGATTAAAAAACTTACCAAAATTTGAAAAAACCACTTCATTCGTTGGTAACAGAGCTAAGATGCCCCTATTACAAAATGATAAACGGATACCTTCACAAAGCTAACAGAGGGAAAATTCTTGACCAAATTTCATACACTAACAAAAAATTTTCTAGAAAATTTCCAAACCGTAGGGATACTACGAAGATACGGTAATTGTTCCCCAGTAGCCCCCCCGGCCCTATTTCACTCCTTATTTACCCCCACTCCCTATGGAATTTTGCATGGGGGTCAAAAACAATTAACCATTCTGACCACAATTTCCTAACAAAAGGTGAAGTCGAAAAAACAAATTCCCCCTACAGGCAGCACCCCACCAATATTCAAAAACACTAAAAACCCACTCACATACAAAAAATCCTTTCTTATTACTGCACCTATTTCATACATAGAACCTTAAATCTGTATTAACCCTCCCCCGAACATCTCCTTGCCAACCTAACAGAACACATGACCATAACTTTAAAGGGACAATCACTTTTGATGTTCCCCCTGTCCATCTCAGCTATGCAAAAAAATCAATGCACAAAAGGCCCCAAAATCTGGAAATTCATTTCCCGTAAAAATAAAAAAAACATACCTGTTTAAAATTCGGTCTCTTTCAAAAATCATTACTCTCCCGTAAACCAAATAAATATGAATAACTGAAATTATAAATTTTATTCTTAAATGTTTTAAAAATTTTATCAAAATAAATGTTAAACCTAAACCCAATTAAAGAATACTCCTTTTTACGAAAGTACAGCAATGCATGCAACCATATGACCTGTCTTTGTAATACTCATTTGTGCTTTATTGTTATGTGTTTACAATAATGTTTTATCACTGATTACATCATTGCTTAGTTAATCTTAAGTTAATTTTAAGGCTGCCTGTAATGCTATGCATACAAGTGGCTTTGGCTATGCTTTACCGTATTTTTTTGTACCTCTGTATGTTCAAATTATTAAATAAATAAATAAATAAATAAATAAATAAATAAATCTTCCATGCTCTTATTGTAAGAGAAAACAGAGTATTTTTGAAGCTAACTGCAGTAGTATTATAAGGAAAACACTGAAAATATCATATATAAACACATTTATTTATTTATTTATTTATTTATTTATTTATTTATTTATTTACAATTTGAGCATACATACAGAGGTACAAAAAAATACAGATAAGAGCAGCATGCCAAAGCCACTTATACTATGCATAGCATTACGGGCTGGCTTAAAATTAACTAAGCAATGATGAAATCAGTGATAATACATTATTGTAAACAGATAACTATAAAGCACAAATGAGTATTACAAAGACAGGTCATATGGTTGCATGCATTGTTGTAAATTCAGTCGTATGGAGTATTCTGTTAGGGAGTGTATTTAAAAAATAATAAAGTTAGATTGGGTTTTAGGTTTAACATTTATGTGATATAATTGTGAGAAACATTTAAGATATACAATTTATAAGGTTCAGTTATTCAGTATTTATATGGTTTTGGGTGAGTAAGTGATCTTTGAGAAGAGACTTGAATTTATATACAGGTAGTGTTTTTTTTATATTTACAGGTAATGAATTCCAGATTTTAGGGCCTTTTATGTGCATTGAGTTTTTGCATAGTGTGAGATGGAAACGAGGAACATCAAAGAGTGATCTGTGCCTTGTGTTATGGTCATGTGTTCTGTTGAGGTTGGCAAGGAGATGTTTGAGGGGAGGGTTATTATCAGAGTTAAGTGTTCTATGTATGTAATAGGTGCAGTAATAAGTATGGATGTTTTTTATGGTGAGTAGGTTTAGTGTATTGAATATTGGTGGAGTGTGCTGCCTGTAGTGAGAATTTGTTATCATTCTAACTGCAGCCTTTTGTTGGGTAATTAGTGGTCTGAGATGGTTAATTGTTGTTGTTGACCCCATGCACAAATTCCATAGGTGAGATAGGGGTAAATAGAGAGTGATATAGGGCCAGGAGGGCTGACTGTGGAACATAGTACCGTATCTTCGATAGTATGCCTACAGTCTTGGAAATTTTTCTTAGAAATTTGTTGTATATGTGTATGAAATTTGAGTCTATTATCAAGTGGATTCCTAAGATTTTCCCTCTGTTAGCTTTGTGATAGGTGTATCCGTTTTCATATGTTAAGAGGGTCAAAAATCTGGTAGCTCTAATATACCAAACTGAAGAAAGTAGGTTTTTGTCAATGTTTAGTGTATGTTTGAGTTATAGTCGTGATCCATAGATTATTTCTGTAATTCGGTATATTTACAGTAATTGTTAGAGGTGACTGGCTCGGGTGAGAGTAGTTTTATGTAGTGAGTTGTTAGTCTGCAAATAGTTGGGATTTTCAGTAATTCGAAGTATTTGGAAGTCATTGCTAGTATGGAGAAAGAGTATGAGGCCATAGGAACACGTTCCTGTTGGACACCAACTTGAATTTTGTTGGAGAAGAGAGTTGCCCCATTTGCGTACACTTATGGCCTGTTTGAGGTATACTTACGGTAAGTTGAGGGAGTGCCCTCTTATACCATAGTGTGACAATTTTCGTGGAGCAAGTCATGGTCAACTGTATCAAAAGCTTTACATAAGTCAATGAAGATCCCCAGTGGGACTTCTTTTTTCTCTATTGCAGTGTATATATGTTCTAGCATGTGTATAATAGCATCATTAGTATTTTTATTAGGCCTGAATCCAAATTGGCAGGGGTTGAGTATGTTTTGGGAGATAAAGTAGGAGTAGATTCGTTTATGAATTAATTTTTCGAAGATACAGTGGACCCCCGCATAGCGATATTAATCCGTGCAAGAGAGCTCATTGTTATGCGAAATTATCGTTATGCGAATGAATTTTCCCTATAAGAAATAATGGAAATCAAATTAATCCGTGCAAGACACCCCAAAGTATGAAAAAAAAATTTTTTACCACATGAAATATTAATTTTAATACACACAAACTGAAAAAGGCATGCAAAATTACATGACACTTACTTTTATTGAAGATCTGGTGATGATTGATGGGATGGGAGGAGGAGAGAGTGTTAGTGTTTAGAAGGGGAATCCCCTTCCATTAAGACTTGAGGTGTCAAGTCCTTTTCTGGGGTTACTTCCCTTCTTCTTTTAATGCCACTAGGACCAGCTTCAGAGTCACTGGAGTTTTGTCGCACAACATATCTGTCCATAGTGGCCTGTACCTCTCGTTCCTTTATGACTTCCCTAAAGTGTTTCACAACATTGTCAGTGTAATAGTCACCAGCACGGCTTGCAATAGCTGTGTGAGGGTGATTTTCATCCATGAAGGTTTGCACTTCAAGCCACTTTGCACAGATTTCCTTAATCTTTGTAGTAGGCAATTTCTTCAATTTCTCTCTCCCCTCCTTCGAACCAGTTTCCTCAGGTCTGGCCTCTTGCTGTTGAAGCTGATCTATCAGCTCATCAGTGGTTAGTTCTTCATTGTCCTCCTCCACCAACTCTTCCACATCATCCCCACTAACCTCCAACCCCGAGGACTTTCCCAATGCCATAATGGATTCCTCAACTGGCATAGGATTCTCAGGGTTAGCCTGAAACCCTTCAAAATCCCTTTGGTCTACACATTCTGGCCACAGTTTCTTCCAAGCAGAGTTCAAGGTCCTCTTAGTCACTCCCTCCCAAGCCTTACCTATAAGGGTTTTCACAATTGAGGATATTAAAGTGATCTCTCCAAAACTCTCTTAGAGTCAGTTGAGTTTCTGAGGTCACTACAAAGCACCTTTCAAACAGAGCTTTTGTGTACAGTTTTTTGAAGTTTGCAATAACCTGCTGGTCCATAGGCTGCAGGAGGAGGTGGTATTAGGAGGCAAAAACTTCACCTTAATGAATTTCATGTCCCCATAAAGTCGCTCTGCCACGTCTGTAGGATGACCAGGGGCATTGTCTAACACCAGGAGGCACTTAAGTTCTAATTTCTTTTCAGTTAGGTAATCTTTCACATTGGGGGCAAATGCATGGTGTAACCAGTCATAGAAAAAGTCCCTAGTGACCCATGCCTTACTGTTTGCCCTCCACAGCACACACAAATTTTCCTTGAGGACATTCTTTTGCCTGAACGGTCTGGGAGTTTCCGAGTGATACACCAATAAAGGCTTCACTTTGCAATCACCAGTAGCATTGGAACACATCAACAGAGTAAGCCTGTCTTTCATAGGCTTATGTCCTGGGAGTGCCTTTTCCTCCTGAGTAATGTAGGTCCTGCTTGGCATTTTCTTCCAAAACAGGCCTGTTTCATCACAATTAAACACTTGTTCAGGTTTCAGTCCTTCAGTTTCTATGTACTCCTTGAATTCCTGCACATATTTTTCAGCTGCTTTGTTGTCCGAACTGGCAGCCTCACCATGCCTTATCACACTATGTATGCCACTACGCCTCTTAAATCTCTCAAACCAACCTTTGCTGGCCTTAAATTCACTCACATCATCACTAGTTGCAGGCATTTTTTTAATTAAATCCTCATGCAACTTCCTAGCCTTTTCACTTATGATCACTTGAGAGATGCTATCTCCTGCTATCTGTTTCTCATTTATCCACACCAATAACAGTCTCTCAACATCTTCCATCACTTGCGATCTCTGTTTCGAAAACACAGTTAAACCTTTGGCAAGAACAGCTTCCTTGATTGCCTTTTTGTTGCCCACAATAGTAGCGATGGTTGATTGGGGTTTACTATACAACCTGGCCAGCTCGGAGACACGCACTCCACTTTCATACTTATCAATGATCTCTTTCTTCATCTCTATAGTAATTCTCACCCTTATTCCTGTAGGGTTGGCACTAGAAGCTTTCTTGGGGCCCATGGTCACTTATTTTGCAGATAAAATCACCAGAAACACTGTAATAATACGAAATGTTCCGATTGTATGCTTGGATGTTACCGCGGAGGCTGGCTGGTAAACAATGCCACCGGCGGAACATGTGAGGCTGGCTAAGGGCGCACATTAGACGCGTCTCGGACGAACAGCGTTGAGCGGGTTTTTTAGCAGTATGCGAGGCAAAATCTTCGCGATAAAATGTAGCGGTATGCGGATTTAACGTTATGTGATGCCAACGGTATGCGGGGGTCCACTGTATTTGAGAGAGGGTGTAAGTTGGATATTGGCCTATAGTTATTCAACTCTGTTTGGTCTCCTCCTTTGTGGATTGGGGTGACCCTTGCTATTTTGAGTACTGTAGGGAATGTGGAGGATTCAATGGATTTGTTAAAGAGTGTTGCAATGATTGGTGATACCACTTGTGACACTTTTTTGTATATAAAGGGTGGTAAGGTATTTAAATCTCCTGCCTTGTTTTTTAGTGCGTTGATAATAAGGGAGACTTCGTATGGGTTAGTCGGAGCTAGGAACAGTGTGTTCGGGTAGTTGCCGGTGAGGTAGTCATTTGGTGGGGTATCTGAGATTGGGATTTTATTGGCAATGTTTTGTCCTATAGTGGAGAAGAAATCATTGAGTCTGTTTGCTGTTTCTGTTGGTGGGAGTTGGGGTTCATCTGATTTTGCTAATTTTATTTCGCTATTTCGCGATATCTTTTTTGTTCCCGGAATTTCTGATAGGGTTTTCCAGGTCTTTTTTATATCACCTCGTAAGTTGGATAATCTGTTCTCATAATACAATTTTTTTGCCCTTCTTATCAGGCTGGTTAGGATTGACGAGTAACGTTTTGTTTGGTCTCTGGTTATGTGACCCATTCTGTACTGTTTGTCATATTGGTGTTTTGTATTTATGGATTTGAGAATGCTGGGTGTTAGCCAGGGACTGTTCAGTCTCTTAGCTGTCATCTGTTTAGTTTTTTTAGGGCAGTGCTTGTTATAGAGGTACAGTGGACCCCCGCATACCGATGGCATCACATAACGATTAATCCGCATACCGCTTGCTTTAATCCCAAAAATTTTGCCTCACATACCGCTTAAAAACCCGCTCACCGATTTTCGTCCGAGACGCGTCCAATGTGCGCCCTCAGCCAGCCTCACATGTGCCGCCGGTGGCATTGTTTACCAGCCAGCCTCCGCGGTAACATCCAAGCAAACAATCGGAATATTTCGTATTATTACATTGTTTTCGGTGCTTTTTCTGGAAAATAAGTGACCATGGGCCCCAAGAAAGCTTCTAGTGCCAACCCTACAGCAATAATTATGGGTGAGAATTACAATAGAGATGAAGAAAAAGATCATTGATAAGTATGAAAGTGGAGTGCGTGTCTCCGAGCTGGCCAGGTTGTATAATAAACCCCAATCAACCATCGCTACTATTGGTGGTACAGCTGCTGCTGCTGCTGCACTGTCAGCTGCTGCTGCTGCTGCTGTAGCATCATCTGCTGCTGCTGCTGCTGCTGCTGTAGCATCGTCTGCTGCTGCTGTAACATCGTCTGTTGCTGCTGTAGCATCGTCTGCTGCTGCTGTAGCATCGTCTGTTGCTGCTGTACCACCGTCAGCTGCTGCTGCTGCTGTAGCAGTCGCTGTGCTGCTGCTAGCATCGCTGCTGCTGCTGTAGCATCGTCTGTTGCTGCTACCACGTCACTGCGCTGCTGCTGTAGCATCGGTCTGTCTTGCTGCTATACCACCATCAGCTGCTGCTGCTGCTGTAGCATCGTCTGCTGCTGCTGTAGCATCGTCTGCTGCTGCTGTAACATCGTCTGTTGCTGCTGTAGCATCGTCTGCTGCTGCTGTAGCATCGTCTGTTGCTGCTGTACCACCGTCAGCTGCTGCTGCTGCTGTAGCACCGTTGTTGGTGTGGCTTATTGAGAATACCAAGAAACAATTAACCCCAGAGGATTTGCCACCCAGGATAACTCAAAAAAGTCAGTGTCATCGAAGACTGTCTAACTTATTTCCATTGGGGTCCTTAATCTTGTCTCCCAGGATGCAACCCACACAAGTCGACTAACACCCAGGTGAACAGGGAAAAATGCCTGGAACTAGTGCTCATATTGGTGAATTTAAAGCCAGCAAAGGTTGGTTTGAGAGATTTAAGAATCGTAGTGGCATACACAGTGTGATAAGGCCTGTTCTGGAAGAAAATGCCAAACAGGACCTACAGTACTCAGGAGAAAAGGCACTCCCAGGACACAGTGTCTCATCAGTCATTGCTGCATCTTCAATAAACGTAAGTGTCATTTATTCTTCATTTAGTAGAGTAGTACATGCACAATATATACTGTGCATGTACTACTCTACTATTGTGCATGTATCCTTCTCTTTGTGTGTAGGAAAATGTATATTTCATGTGGTAAAATTTTTTTTTTCATACTTTTGGGTGTCTTGCACGGATTAATTTGATTTCCATTATTTCTTATGGGGAAAATTCATTCGCATACCGATTATTTCGCATAACAATGACCCCTCTTGCACGGATTAAAATCGGTATGCGGGGGTCCACTGTATTGGGTCTTTTTTAGAAAATTATTAATACATTCGTCAATATCTGTATAGATTTCTAGCTCAGTGTGCCAATCAATGTTTGCTACTGTTGTTGTGAAGTTATTAATGGCTGCCTCATTGTGAAGTCTGAAGGTGACTTTAGTAGTGTTTTGGGGTAGTTTACCAAGAGTTGTTATGAGGAAAGTAGGGTAGTGGTCTGTGGTATTATCTGTAATTATGCCTGATTTTAAAGGGGATATGGTGTTGGTCCAGATGTGGTCAAGTAGGGAAACACTAGTCTCTGTAACTCTTGTAGGTTTTGTTACTGTTGGTAGTAGCATACAGTTACTCATTGTGTTTGTGTATTCAGTAACGTGTGGGTCCTGGTCTTGCAGGAGATTTATATTGAAGTCACCTGAGAGTAGTAAGTGATCTTTGTTCATGCATGCATCAGTTATCATACTTCCTAGGTTTTGACTAAATTGGCTAATGTTTGACTGTGGAACTCTGTAGATGTTTATCAATGTGAGAGGTTTTTGTAGGTATTTGGATTTGAATTTAACTATTATATATTCCCCATGTTCATCACTTGTGCAGTATTAGTGATACATTCTATTTGGTCTGAGTAGTATAGGCTGTGCCACCCCCTTGTTGGTCTGGCCTACAGTTGTGTATGGCTGTGTAACCGGGAATGCATAGACATCTGTACTATCAGGCTTTAGCCGGGTTTCAGTTAGTGTAATGATGGACATATTGGCATGTAAGGAATTTAGAAATGCTATGAGGTCATCGTAATGCTTGCTTAAAGATCTGATATTGTAGTTAAAGATATTATGTTTGTTTTTTGGCACTGAGAATTTGCCTTTGATTGTTCTGCAGTGTAGTAATTACAGTAACGTTTGATTCATTTAAGTCATTAAAAAAGGGTTGGTATCAGGATCAATGCTTGTAATCATAAGATTTGTAGTGTATCTATAGTTAGAATTAAGTATAAAACAAAGTAAATAGTCTTAAGCTAAAAAATAGCACCTGAATTATTTAACAATTAAAATAATGAGCTAAGGTAGTTTTTTTTTTTTTTTTTTTTTTTTTTAAGCAAAATAATGGAGACAATAAAAGGGACTAATACAAATAAAGTGATGATCAAATAATGGAGCTTGGGAATATGATAGTAGGTAGTACATAAAGGTAATTTTTTAAAGTTAGAATTATAGTATAAAATTATAATATAAAAGGACTAATATAGGTTGTGGTGAACAATAAAGTGGTAATCAAATGAATAGCTTTGGAATAAAATGGCAAAAATTTTGAACTTATTCTGCTTTAGCACCTGAGAATAGCACCTTTATTATTTTAACAATTTTGAATATATAAACTAGGGTAGTTATATAAAGCTAAAATAAGGAGAAAATATATAAGGGGCTAAAATTAAGTAATGGTAAACAAAGTTAAATGGACAGATGGTAGGAATTATAATATAAACTTATAATATAAAAATAAATTTTTAAATGGTACTTGCAATTGCACTAGAGTCTGGTATAGGTTGTTGACAAGATCAAGATTATAACTAGATTTTTTAAAATTTACAAAATAAAATTCACAATTAAAGTACCAAAAGAAAATAGTAAAAAAAAACAATGGTAAGTCTTGGTTATAATAAGTAAAGATGGTAGACAGATAGTAAATGTGGTATTAAAACAGGTAAAGGTAATTAGACAAGTAATTGGGTTATTAAATGTCAAAAGTGTTAAGAGTAAATTGAAATTTTAGTAAAAATGATAATTATTAATTTTAGTAAGTATATCAAATTTATAGTATTTAAAAAAATATGAGCTAGTAATATGGGCAGAGAAAGTATCAATTCAGCTAATGTTTAAGCGAACAATAGTAAATAACAAATCACATAAGGTGACTTATGCTTACTAGTAAAATCACAAAATGAGGTAGTTGATTATTTAATTACTAAAGATTGCACAATGAAATTTGAACAATAATGGAGCAAAACATACACTACACTACGTAGGCTTTTAAGTTGGACATTGTTTAGTTATTCTCTGTAAGATTAGTATCCCTGAGAAATCGTGATAGATCATTCTCGTTCGTGATTGTGTACAGTTGACCTACATTTGTTTTCCTAACAAGAATTTTCCCATCCCTGTGAAGCATTGGTGTATTGTGTCATTATTCTCCCGCTTAAGTTTCTGACTCTATACAGGAGGTTCTGACGTTTTTTGGTAAGACACTCGTTTATGTATACCTCTTTCTTTACTTTAATAGATGCAATAATTAAGTCTTTTTTCCTGTCATGTGAGTGGAATCTAAGCATAACACTTTTTCTACCATGGGATCCTAGTAACCTGGCTTCTTTTATTTCAGACTCTGGTACAATAACACTTGTTTGGTCCTTTATGATCTGCAGAGTAATTTCTTTACTGTTTGTTTGGTTCATATCACTGGAAAAAGTGACTTTTTAACTATTACTGCATCCGATAGTTTATCTTGTTCAGTTTTATCTTCTTGGAGAGCAAAGTAGTCGCTGAACTGGTTATCTAAGTTGTTCTTCCATTCTGCTTCTTCAACCTTTGTATTAAGAGATATTATTTGTTGGGTATGGCTATCTATGACTGTCTGGATGGTCTTGTCACAGTTAGTCATTCCTGGTGTTGATAACTTTTGTTCAAGACTGAGGATTTTGTTCTCGAGTTGTGTCATCCTGGTGTCTTGTTTTGTTAGCGTCTCTCGATGATTCATATTTTCAATAGCTAAGTTGGAGATGCATGTCTTTAGGGTATCTGGATCGTTGGTCATACCTGAGAGACTACTTGGTAGGTTGAATCCGGGGAAGAGAGGGAAGGATGGGCTGGTGGCAGCCATGTTTGTTGTTATTGTTGTGGTGTCGCCTTGTTTATATAAAGTGTATATGTACTTACACACTGAATGTAACTGATACAATTTGTTTTGTTTAATCACTGAACATAACTGATATGGTATTTCCTGCGAGCTGCTACTCTCTCAACCATGTCAGCAGATGCTTCTCCATCTTTTTATGGACAGGTCTGCAGCTTAGATGTTATTGTAATGCCCTTGGCTGGCGCTATAGCCTTTATCGACTCCTGCTGTTTTGGTATCGTACATATAGTAGATGAACTATGCTGGTATTGTCTGGCTAAATCCACAACTCGTGCACCTTGCTTAATTCCATGGAAATAGTTGTCTTTTTCTTCTCAGCACTGTCCTTTGCACTTATTTTCTTAGGACCCATGGTTAGAAAGGCGAAATTTGGTCAAATGACTGTCAAAATTGTAAGCAAAGCAGGAGAGAACTGCTTCAACAGTGATGTAAACATGTACTGCCAATTGGCGGCAGCATTCTGAATTATTATTACGTACGTATTATGTACATTATTATTAGTATTATTAATTTAATGAACTGAAGCTCTATCATTATTGTACTACTATTACTACTAATAATAATAATAATTATTATTATTATTATTGATAATTTAGGGAACTGAAGCTCTATTATTATTATTTTATTATTATTATTATTATTATTATTATTATTATTATTATTATTATTATTTGATAATTTAGAGATCTGAAGCTCTATTGTTATTATAATAATTATTTTTATTATTATTATTATTATTATTATTATTATTATTAATTTAGGGAACTAGAGCACATATCCAATTCCCTAGATCAAGATTCCCTCACCAGAGTCAAGGAACCTTGAAACTGGTGAGGGGCTCTTGATCGAAGGAATTGGATATGTGCTCAATTCTCTAAATTAATTATTAATAATAATAATAATAATAATAATAATAATAATAATAATAATAATAATAAAATAATAAAGACAAAATAATAAAAATAATTATAATAATAGAGATTCAGTTCCCTAAATTATCAATAATTATAATAATAATAATTATTACAGTAATGATAGAGCTTCAGTTCCCTAAATTAATAATAAAAACACATTATTATAACAATGAGAGCTTCAGAACGAAACCAACTCATTGCACTGTTTACCTATCTGTGGGAGCAGTTCTCTCCTGATTTGCTTACATTTTTACAGTCATTTGGCCAAATTTTGCTTTTCTAACTATGGGTCCTAAGAAAGTAAGTGTATAGGACAGTGCTGATAAGAAAAAGAGAATGATTTCCATGGAATTAAAGCATGAAATCAAAGATAAACAAGAGAGGTGTCCAGGTTTTGGGTTGAGGGGAAAGTGGGGGGGGAGCTGGCTTGTAACTCAAATGTTGGCTCGTAACTCAGAGCAAAAAACTCCTTGAAGCATGTGTAAGATGAGTGTCACTCCACTGCTGACAGTGCAGCAGTGGTGACATTTGGTGACCATGCACTGCCCTGGTTTAATTTTTCACTGTTACACACAAACATGTCTGTCTATCTGTTTGTTTCTGTTTATGTCTATCTGTTTCTATCTGTCTATTTGTCTGTGTCTAGCTCTGTCTCTGCTTATCTGTCTTTCTGTCTGCCTGTGTGTCTGTCTTGCTGTCTCTCTACTTGCCTCTCTGTCTCAGAGAGAGAGCCGCTCATGAACCAACAGGTATTACACACTATGCAGATTCACATCTGATTCCTGAACAAATGAAAATGTTTATTACTTGCCAGTCATGCTTATTATGCCTTATATCTACAAGCATAATATAGCACTTTGTCTGAATTTTTTAGATTATCCTAGGTAATTTATACTATGTATAACTGTATTTGTGTACTTGTGAGATAGAGACAGCGAGAGATAGACAGATAGAGACAGAGGTAGAGGCAGAGATAGACAGAGATAGACAGAGAAAGAGATACAGACAGGAGATAGAGAGAGCCAGAGCAAATCAGTCAGCTGGCCAGCCAGCCAGACAGCCAGCTGGCCACCCAGCCAGCCAGCCTGCTGAGCATGTATTACACATGTTCCAGAATTGTTTCTCTTTACTTAGGGCATACTTTATAGAACATTCTGGCAGGATGACACTGCCAGTGGTATCAAAATTGAAAGGATATTACACATTGGTTATTATTGAGGTTCTTTTATATTTTCTTGGTATCTCCTGTGAGTGGCGCTGTATCTGAAGCTTGCTCGTAACTCGGATTTTGGCTCCGCAACTCAAAGCAAAAAATCGACCGAGCGATGGCTCATAATTCGGAAAACTAGTAAGTTGGGGCACTCATAAGTCAATGTACCACTGTATATCAAACTACAGTATACACAGCTTTATGGCGTCTCACCTTACGGTGTTCCGCTAATATGGCAATTTCGAATTATAACCAAAATTTGCTATATTGCGAGCAGTCTTTCAAATACAGCACACCCCACCCGATTTGTTTACATTCTCCATGAGCACATCTCTGTTATTACTGGATTTTTTTTCAAAATTTCAAGTGTTTTAAACTTATTGCATATTTTATATGCACTCTGATAATCATACTTATGTGTACCTGTACATAAATATACTTACACACTGTGCTGGCATGCAGGTACACAGTAAAATCACTAAGAGTCTCTCTTCTCTTGAAGATGCCATATTAGCCCTTTGACTGTTGAGACCCCAAATCCAGAAGTGTCTCTGTGTCGCAAAATATTAGAAAAAAAAATATTTTTTCTTATGAAATGATAGAGCATCTTTTCCTGATGGTAATGACACCAAAAGTATGAAATTTGATGGAAAACTTATGGAATTACGTTCTCACTAAGTTAGCGATCTCGGCCGTATATACACATTGGCAATTTCGCCCACTTTGAGCCCTATTTTCGGCCAATTTCATTGTTCCAGTCAAGCAAACTCAGCTATTTCTTTAGAACTCCATTTGTTTTATTGACTGAGTACAAGAAACTGGCCATTTACCGATTCATCTACCCAGTAAAGTGGTCAGAATTTGGGAATTTGGCTAGTTTCATGCAAATCAAAAAGATGCCAATTTCAAAATAGGGTCCAGAATAAACAAGGCAGACATTCCTGGCCCTTAACTAACATTTTCTCTGTTCATTAGTAACATCTCCAGGCCCCTCTTATATTACTCTTGCTTTCTATTTTGAATTTTTATTCACAAAGAAAATAGAAGATTTACTGTTATGCAGACTACTGCATTATTGTAATAATTGTATAAATAATGTCAACACATTTGTGACTGCGTATTAGAATGGCTAGTTGGACACTTATTGGATGTTGACATCATTTGTTTACCCTTGAATATCAGCAAAAATCAAACATTTCTGTTACTTTGAGCTTATTTTCAAGGTTCTTTTCTTCTTGAAACCAATCTAAATCATCCCTATGTCTGTCTTCCATTCTATCAAATGAGACCAAGAAAACGAGAATACACCCATAACTACTATACAAAAATACACCTCAAAGTCAGCGTTTTAATCCAAAATCCTGCAGCACTGTTTACTGCAGGATTTTTTTTATACTGCACACACTGACCACACAGACCCATTCTCCCACATGTGAGCCTACCAGCTTTCTCCCACTTGATTTGAAGCCTCTAGAATTTTGGTGTATAAATACGTCAAAAACACTGGCTCGTAAGACATATATATACGACACCGACAGTCAAAGGGTTAATAATAATAATCTCTTGGGTGCATTAAATGTCGTATATTACATTAATATAGACATTTCCATTAATCCATCTATGATATTTTTTTTCAAAATTATGTAATAAACATGCTACGTAACGTAAACATGATACACACAGTATAAAAAATTTACATAAATTTGAGATTTGTTTAACAAGCGCTTGGTGGGAGGGTCAAAAGAATTACGTTTTCTCTAGCCAAACACCAGTAACTTAACCTTTCAGGGTCCGTCCCGTAGATCTACGGCTTTACGTTCAGGGTCCAAACCGTAGATCTACGCCATGAGCTCAGCTCACTCTGATAAACTGTGAGTGGTACATTTGGGCCTAGATATGAGAGAATACATCTATGTGGTATGTGTGCACCACATAAAACAGATCCTGCAGCACACTGTGTATAATGAAGAAAAAAAATGAAATCATGATTTTTCGATTAAAACAGCAACTTTGCAGTGTTTTTTTCGTATGTTTTTTTATAGTTGTATTTGCGATTTCTTGGTCTCATTTGATAGAATGGAAGACATATTACAGAAATAGAGATGATTTTGATTGGTTTTCGCACTGGAAATGGCTTGAAACTGAGCTCAAAGTAGCAGAAATGTTAAATTTTGCCGATATTCAAGAGTAAACAAACGACCTCACATGTCTAATACACGTCAGCTGGTGGGTCTAATATACATTCACAAATATGGTGATGATATTTATACAATTATTACAGTATTGCATAACAGTAAATCTTCTATTTTTTGGTGTGAATAAAAATTCATTATGTGAATAAAAAATCAAAATGGAATTTATTTGTAAAGCCTCAAAACATAACTATGAACAGAGTAAATGTTAGTTTAGTGCCAGGAATGCCTACATTGTTCATTCTGGACCCTATTTTGAAATTGGAATATTTTGAACTTTGTGTTAAATTGGCCAAATTAACAATTTCCGATCACTTTATTTTGTAGTTGAAACAGTTGACTTGGCGATTTCTTGTGCTCAATCGATAGAATAGAAGTAATACTAGTGAAATAGCTAAGAATTTGGTTGATTGGAATAATGTAATTGGCCTAAAATGGGAGTCAAAGTCGGCAAAATCGCCGATTCGTAAATATCGTTGACACATCAAAATTCGCGAGAGCATAATTTCGTCAATTTTCCACCAGATTTCGTACTTTTTGTTTTATTACCTTCACAAAAAGATTCTCTACGATTTCATAAGAAAAAATAACAAATTTTTTTTTGAAAATTCTTGGACACTGGTGCGTGACTCCAGATTTGGGCCTTGGACCCTGAAAGGGTTAACAGGAAATTTATTCCTTTCTTATACCTTCACTCTATCTATAGCTATTCACGACCCTTGTGGGTTTAGCATTTTTTTTTATTATGATTGTAATAATAACTTGTAATACTAATAACAACTTGTAATAATAATACAGTGGAACCTTGACATATGAGTTTAATACATTCCACGAGCTAGGTCGTGGAATGTATTACGCTCGAATGAATGACAGACTTACTGAATGACTGACTTACTGAATGACTGACTTACTGAATGACTGACTTACTGAATGACTGACTTACTGAATGACTGACTTACTGAATGACTGACTTACTGAATGACTGACTTACTGAACTGACTGACTGAACTGACTGACTGAGCTGACTGAACTGACTGACTGACTGACTGACTGACTGACTTATTGAGTGACTTGACTGACTGAATGAATGACTTGACTGACTTATTGAGTGACTTGACTGACTTACTGAATGACTTTACTGACTTACTGAGTGACTTGACTGACTTATTGAGTGACTTGGCTGGCTTATTGAGTGACTTGACTGACTTATTGAGTGACTTAATTGACTTACTGAGTGACTTGACTGGCTGAATGACTTGACTGACTTAACCCTTTGAGGGTCGACAGGCCCTCTCCGAGACTCGTTCTCAGGGTCGGCCAAATTTAAAATAAAAAAAAAAATTTCCTATGAAAAGATAGAGAATCTTTTCCCGATCATAATGACACCAAAAATATGAAATTTGATGGAAAACTTACGGAATTATGCTATCGTGAAGTTAGCGGTCTCGACGATGTTTACGGATCGGCGATTTTGCCCACTATGAGCCCCATTTTTGGCCAGTTCCACTGTACTAGTCGACAAAAACCATGAATATTTCACTAGAACTCCATATTTTCTATTGAATGAGTGCAAGAAACCACCCATTTACCAATTTCAACTATCCAGTACAGTGGTCAGAATTTAGCAATTTTGCCAATTTCACACAAATTTCAAAAGATGCCAATTTCCGAAGCGAGTCCAGAACAAACAAGAAATACATTCCTGGCACTAAAATGACATTTCCTCTGTTCATTAGTCACGTCTCAAGGCCCCTCTTACATTCTTGTGCTTTCCACTTTGAATTTTTATTCTCACAAAAAATAGAAGATTTACTGTTATGCAGACTACTGCATTAGTGTAAAAAATGGTATGAATCATATTGGCGCACTTGCAAAAGAATATTAGACTCACTAGTTGACGTGTATTGGATCCTTGGCATGATTTGTTTACTTTTGAACTTTGGTAAAAATCGAACATTTCTGCTACTTTGAGCTCAATTTCAAGGTACTTTTCATTGTAAAACCAGTCAAAACATCTCAATTTCTATGTATGCCTTTCCCATTTTAAAATGGCCCAAAGAAAACAAAAATACAACAAAAAATACCATACGAAATCAGTGAAAGTCGCTGTTTTATTCCAAAAAAAATGGTCATTTTTTTTTTCTCATTTGCACTGTTTGCTGCAGGTTTTTTTTTTTATGTGCAACTGCCCATGCCCCATTTTTTATGGGGGCCTCCCAGTTTTCCCCCACTAGTTTTAGGGCTAGAAATTTGGGGTACAGTAGTAAAAAAAACCCTGGGTGTAAGCCGTACTAGTCGTCCAAAACCCCTCAAAGGGTTAATGACTTGACTGAAAAGGGTGACTGACTTTAAATGTTTGACGGACTTATGAATGACTTGATGACTTTAAAATGACTTGACTGATTTAATGATTTGACTGATGAATAAAATGACTAGATGATTACTGAATGATTTGGGCTGATTTTATGAATGTAGACTGATAAATGACTTGACTGATTACTAAAGACGGGACTGATTTTGGTGACTTGATGATTATTGAGTGACTTAAACCTTTGGGGTCGCGGCCCTCCCCGAGACTTTTTCCAAGGCGACCAAATTCAAAAGAAAAAAAAATTATTTTTTTTTGAAAAGATAGAGAATCTTTTCCCCGATATAATGCCCCAAAAATATGAAATTTGATGGAAAACTTAGGAAATTATGCTCTGCGAATTTGGGGGTCTCGCGATTTTTTCGCACGGCGTTTTTTCCCCATTTGACCCCATTTTGGGCCAAATTCCAATGTACTAGTGACAAAATCAAAAAATTTCGTTTGAACTCCATTTTTTCTTCAAATGAGTACAAAAACCACCCATTTAAAATTTAAAACTTTCCAAATAAGGGGTCAGAATTTAGCTTTTTCCCAATTTACACAAATTTCAAAGATCCCAATTTTGAAAGGGCCAGAATAAACAAAAAAGACATTCATGGCACTAAAAAACGTTCTTGTTCGTTATCACATCCCAGGGCCCCCCTTATATTTCTTTGATTTCCCCTTGAATTTTTTTTCTTACAAAAAAAAGAAGATTTATGTTTGCAGATATTGCATTAGTGTGAAATGGATAAAAATATCGGACTTGTGAAAAAATATTGACTCGCCCGTTGACGTGTTTGGACCTTGGGAAAAATTTTTTTACTTTTAACTTTGTAAAAATGAACTTTCGCTACTTTGCGCTCAATTTCAAAGGGACTTTTTATGTAAAAACCGTCAAAAAAATCTCAATTTCTGTAATAGTTCCCTTCTATAAAAGGACCAAGAAAATAGAATACAAAAAATAAATACCATACGAAAAAAAGTGCCAAGTCCTGTTTTATTCAAAAAAAACTGTCAAAATTTTTTTTTTCATTACACCTGGTGCTCCAGGATTTTTTTTATATGCCACATGGCCCCCTAGACCCCTTCTTTTTTGTAGGCCTACCCGCTTTCTCTCATTAGATTTGATGGGCGCTAGAATTTAGGCATACTAGTACGTCAAAAACACTTGGTCGTAAGCCGTACTAGAAAGACCAAAACCCCTCGAAGGGTTAATTGACTTATGAGTGACTTGACTGAATGAATGACTTGACTGACTTACTGAATAATTTGACTGATTTAACTGAATGACTAGACTGACTTACTGAATGACTTGACTGACTTACTGAATGACTTGATTGACTTGATTGACTTACAGAATGACTTGACTGACTTACTGAATGACTTGACTGACTTCTGAATGACTTGACTGACTTACTGAGTGACATGACTGATTTACTGAGTGACATGACTGTCTTTGCATTGCAACCCACTATTGTAAATACAAAATCTCAATGTACTTTTGCAAAGCCCATAAAAAAAATAAATTAATTAATAAATAAATATATATACAGGAGGGCCCCCACTTATACGGCAGGTTAGGTTCCAGGCTACCGCCGTAAAGCGGAAACCGCCTAAAGTGGAACACCCTTTTTTTTCCACTTATAAATGCATACAAACACTAGATAACAAGTTTACACTAACATATTTTAAAAGTTAGCAATAAACCAGGCATAAAAAAAACAAAAAAAAAAGTACAATACACACATAGTGCACTCATTCCCTTAAACCTTAAAATATTTATAGTCTTAATCTAGGGTGAGACAAGTATTTATTGTAAGAAATAAAGTGTGGGTATATATGGTAATAGCCAGGCTACCTTCCCAGGCCACCCCACCCACACATACTATTCTATGATATTTAAGCATCCCAGAGTGATAAATGTATATACAGTTCACTCATTACTTACCTTAAAATATTTGTAGTTTTAAATGTAGGGTCAGGAGTAAGTAAATGAGATAAAACGAATAAAGGAGGAGAGAAAGAATGATTTACATGAGAGGGGACAGGCGCAGGTTATGTAAACAAACCAGGCGAACGTAAGTTTTGTAAAACAAAGGGAAGTGTACACGTCTGGTTTGTGTACAAGTTACATTGTGTACGGGTTTTGTCTCTACATTGATAGGGTAGAAATTAATAAAGGAAGAACAACTCCCATTCTCATGTAACATCATTTTGGAAGAAATGAAGCTCTGAGTAAAGGGCAATGGAATAAGTCACACTGACTTTTTTTGGGTTATCCTAGGTTCTTTTACACGTATGTTGTTATGTATGTTAATCTATTAACTGTATTTGTGTATACCTGAATAAACTTACATACATACGAAAGGGAAAAATTTTTTTCTTACCCCCCGTTTAACACATTTCTCTTATGTTAGATTAGAGAAAATGTTATTCTTGCCGTCACTTGTACAAGTTATGTGGCTCCCACATCTTATATTTATGTTTATTTATTCTATTGTGGGGTGTATTTATCATCTTTTTTATGTTATGTATCGTGTTTTTATATAATTTTGAAAGAAATATCATGGATGGATTAATGAAAATGTGTATATTAACGTTATATACGACATTTAATGAGACTCGGTGAGTATTGTTATTATTATTATTATCAAATTTTAATATGGCGTCACTTGTGCAAGTCGTCTGCTACCAATCTCACATTTATGTTTATTTATTCTAATGTGGGGGGGTATTTATCTTATTTTTTATGTTATGCATCGTGTTTATTATATAATTTTGAAAGAAAATATCATTGGATGGATTAATGAAAAATGTGTATATTAACGTAATATACGACATTTAATGAGACTCGGTGAGTATTGTTTATTATTTATCATTTTTTAATTGGCGTCACTTGTGCAAGTCGTCTGCTACCACATCTCACATTTATGTTTATTTATTCTACTGTGGGGTGTATTTATCTTATTTATATGTTATGCATCGTGGTTTATTATATAATTTTGAAAAAAATATCATGGGTAATTAAGAAATTTTTGGATTTTTAACCCCCTAAATAACAAAAATAGGCTCTGAGATGTTAATTATTTTCCAAAATGGGGTCCACTTGTCCCCCCGGGATGCACCACACCACTTTTGGATTTTCACTGGGGGTATTTTTCTTTTTTAGGTGAACAGTTAAATATTTTTAAAAAATTCGTAAATTAAGGGCCGGGGTTTTTTTCCCGGGGGCCCCCGTGGGGTGGACGGGATGTTAATTACCATTGGGGCTTAAAATTTTTAAATGGGCCAATTATAATACATACCTAATATGCTATGAAGGGCATAAGGGAAAATTCCAATTTTAAATGTGGGCCTGGGGGCATGCCAGGCAAAATATGTAATTTTTTTTATAACAGGTTAGCATAAATTAAATTTTAATTATCAGAGTATTAAGAAAATATATAAGATAATTTTCATTTTAAAAAGCTTTTGAAATTTTGGAGTTTCCAGACAAAATGGAGAGACTTAGTGCTTTACTGAGCTCATGGAGAATGTAAACAAACAGGGTGGGGCACGGTGACCGTATTAGAAAGTCAGGTGGGGGGAGCCGTATAGCGAGTTTTGGTCATAATTTGAAATGTCCGTATTAGCGGAACGCCGTAAGTGAAACGCCGTTAAAGCGGGGCCTTCTATATATATATATATATATTATATATATATATATATATATATATATATATATATATATATATTATTACATTTTATTTTTTTTTTTTTTTTGAAAAATTTTCGACCTTGAGAAGTCTGGGAGAGGGAGTGTCGACCTGAAAGGGTTAAGTGTATTCTGAACCTTATAAATTTGTATATCTTAAATGTTTCTCACAATTATATCACATAAATGTTAAACCTAAAACCCAATCTAACAGAATACTCTATTCGACTGAATGTACAGCAATGCATGCAACCATATGACCTGTCTTTGTAATACTCATTTGTGCTTTATAGTTATCTGTTTACAATAATGTCTTATCACTGATTTCATCATTGCTTAGTTAATCTCAAGTTAATTTTAAGCCAGCCCGTAATGCTGTGCATATAAGTGGCTTTGGCATGCTGCTCTTACCTGTATTTTTTTGTACCTCTGTATGTATGCTCAAATTACTAAATAAATAAATAAATAAATAAATAAATAAATTCTAACCTAACCACTCTGAAATCCAGCAAACTCACTAATCCAGAACACTATAGGTCCGAATGATGCAGGATTAGTGGTGGCCGATCTGTAATAATAATACAGCGGACCCTCGGTTATCGGCTGTTCCACTTATCGGCCAACTTAGTTATTGGCTGGTTTTTCGGCTTCCAGTTACCAGCCGTTATTTTGCTCAGTAGTATTGTATGCATCCAACCACAGCCAACCAACCACAGCCAGCCAACCACAGCCAGCCAACCACAGCCAGCCAACCACAGCCAGCCAGCCACAGCCAGCCAGCCACAGCAGCCAGCCACAGCCCAGTCAGCCAGCTAGCAGCCACATGCCAGCCAGCCAGCCAGCTGCGCAGCCAGCCAGCTACAGCCAGCCAGCCACAGCCAGTCAGCCAGCAGCCAGCCAGCCACATACATACATATTGTATTTGCAAGCATACAGGGTCTAAAGCCATCAACTAACAAAATTCCTTACATCAAGGGACTGCTCATGGAGTTAAATGCAATGTTTGTACATTTCAGAACAATAAAGGATCATTTTGACAACAAAATATGGATCCCAGGTTATAACCGATTCAGATGGGACACACAACAGGATGGGGGGGGGGGGGCAGTTGGCTTCTATGCACAAAGTTGCTCATTTACTCAGAACTACTAAACGCCTCAAATGATATATATGAAGTTTTGGCAGTAAAGATTGAAAACCAAAACCTTGTTTATTGCAGTTGCATACAAGCTCCAGATGCAACTCTGTGGTTATTGAGATCAGTTCATGGCACATTCTTTCAAGAAAAGAAAAAGAAAGAGAAGATGTAGACTAGAGAGAGAAGCTCCCTATACAGATGAATGTGAAGAATCACAGAGCTGCCAAGAGGGGCCAATATATCTTAAATATGAAGGGAGGCATTGGTCAGTGAATATCAAATATCAAAATTAATCTGAAGGAATCTTACAGGAGACAAGAATTGCAGGAAGAACTAAAAGCCATAAAGGAAATTAAAAAAAAAAATCATAGTACTTTTTTCTTTTATGCCAAATCTAAAGGAAAAAACACCTTTCAAGGGGGGGCTCCTTGTCGTGGTGAAGAGGCTCTTGGTCTGAGGAATTAGATTTGTTGGTCTACTTCCTCAGACTGACCTAATTACCCCCAATCCCCCGTTCCTATCCCATCCTCCCCTTTTCCTTTCCTCCTCCTCCTCCTCCCCACCCCTCCCTTTTGCCCTTCCTCTTTTTGGCCTTTGGGATTTTTCCCACAGGTGCGCTAGTTCCTAGGTAGGGAAAGGGTACCGGGGTCCATCCCATTCCGTTGAGGTTCTTGGCTGTGGCGTAGTTTGCCGTGGAATCTGGATCACCTGGGGATGTCCTGATCCCTCTCTGGTATCCAGAGTGTGACTTTGGGTGTCTCGGGCGATGGTGTATCTCTGGAAGCCACCTTTTGGATTCCGGGGTGGTGACCGAAGGAGGTATGCTTTGTGCAGGATATCCGGCCCGCCCTCTCTTTTGTCCACCGAGGTAGCTCGACAGATGTGAGGTTGCTATCCCGGATTGCTGGTTTACTGGCATGAAGGGTAGGGTATGGCACGGGATCCATGCTGCATCTGCGCTACTAGCGGTGCTGAGGTCCTCTTGGGCACGGAGGGAAATTTCCGGCCCTTTCATTCCTCCTGGGAACTATTCCTCCCTGCTCCCCCCTTTTTTATTCTTTTTATTTATTTTTATTTTCTTTTCTTTCTTTTTTCTTCTTTAAAACAAAAAGCAAAGGAGTAACCTAACCATGGAGAACCCAGTCCATTAACCTACTACCCCTGAGCCCCTTCTTGATACCGCACCCCATTCTGACCCTGCCTTGTGTTTTGACCTCTCTTCGGACACTCCTGATGCCCCTGTACCTCTTGCTCGTGCTGTTTCCTTACCCGCTTCAGGTACTGGGGCTTTCACTGTTTCCTTTGATTTGTCTGACCTCTGCTCTCCTTTGACTATGCTTCCGGCCTCTCCCTCTACAGTATGGCAATTTTCGAATCGCCAACCCGCTTCACGTCGGACCAACTCGTGTCCTACTCCTAAATACCAACGACAATCTCCTGATGATGTTACTTCATTATCTCCCCATTCTACTTGGAAAAGATCGACATGTCATGCACTCCCTCTCCACGCTCAGTTTTGGACCACACAATGGACTAAATTTTTTACTTTAACCCTTTGAGGGTTGACAGGTCCTCTCAGAGACTCGTTCTCAGGGTCGGCCAAATTTAAAAAAAAAAAAAGATTATTTTTCTTATGAAAAAGTAGAGTTTTTTTTTTTAAATATTACAGGCTAAACAAAAAAATTTTACCATCAATACTTACCAAGATATGGAGGCATGAAGTTGATGAAAATGGGGGACAACTCAATTCAGTTCAAGTTTATTTTCTATAATGGTTACAATGTGGGGTTTACAGGTTTTGGGTATTTTGTGGTTTACACGTTATAAAATACTAATTACAGAGGGGGCCACTAGGACACCTAGCATGGCTAGGCATTTCGGGCAGACTTAGATTAATTCTTAACATTAAATCCTTACAGATTATGGTATTAAGGCTAAGTGACTACATCATAATTTGTGAGTTTAGCAATGTGAATGCTTTTATTTTGGCACAATACAAGGTGTCTATATTTGAGTATCATAGGCAAACTTATGACTAGTTAGGATTTATTATTTGAAGATTAAGATTAGTATTTCTGGGTTTATAGTCAGTGGGTGAGTGAGTGTAATTTTGAACCACCAGGTGGTTATCATGTAGTTAGTTGTCGGGGTGGATCAGGGAGATAAGATTTTTCAAAACTGTATTTTTTGAAAGCGATGAATGTGTCTGCAGTTTCTACAGTTTTCGGTGGGGTGTTCCAGAGTTTAGGTCCTTTGAAATAAAATTGAATTTTTTGTAAAGGTTTAGTTGAACACGGGGAATGTCATAGAGATGTTTGTGTCTGGTGTTTATGCCTGTGAATCCTGTCACAACTATCAAGAAAGCGTTTTAGGTCAAGGTTAATATTGAATTTAACCCTTTCAGGGTCCGTCCGCGTAGATCTACGGGCTTTACGTTAAAAGGGTCCCAAACCGTAGATTACGCCATGAGCTCACTCACCTGATAAACTGTGAGTGGGTTACATTTTGGGCCTGGGATTGAGAGAATACATTTGTGGTATGGTGACCACATAAAACATCTGCAGCAAAATGTGTATATGAAGAAAAAAAATGAAATCATGATTTTTTCGAATTAAAACGGGCAACTTTGCAGTTGTTTTTTTCGTATGTTTTTATAGTTGTATTTGCGATTTCTTGGTCTCATTTGATAAATGGAAGACTATTACAGAAATAGAGATGATTTTGATTGGTTTTAGCATTGGAAATGGTTTGAAACTGAGCTCCAAAGTAGCGGAAAATGTTAAATTTTTGCGATATTCAAGGAGTAAACAAACGACCTCACACATCTAATACACGTCAGTGTGGTCTAATATACATTACAAATATGTGATGAAAATTTATACAATATTACAGTATTGCAAACAGTAAATCTTTATTTTTTGGTGTAAATAAAAATTCATTATGTAAATAAAAAAAAAAATGGAATTATTGAAAAAGCCTCAAAAACAAAACTAAGAACAGAGAAATGTTAATTTAGTGCCAGGAAATGCTTACATTGTTCATTTCTGGACCCTATTTTGAATTGGAATATTTTGAACTTTGTGTTATAATTGGCCAAATTAACAATTCGATCGCTTTATTTTGTAGTTTGAAGCAGTTAGATTGGCGATTTCTTGGGTTATGATGGATAGAAGTGTAATTTAACTAGGAAAGTAGCTAAGATTTGGTTGATTGGAATAATGTAATTGCCTAAATTGAGCAATAGTCGGCAAAGCATATTTCTGTAAATATCGCTGACACATCAAAATTCCGAGGCATAATTTCAGTCATTTTCACAATTGTTACTTTATGTTTATTACCTTCACAAAGGTTCTTGATTTCATAAGAAAAAATACAATTTTTTTTTTTTTCACAATCTTGGCACAGAGGCGTGACTCGATTTGGTTGGAACCTGGAATTAAGGTCCTGTAGATTAGATTGCACAGTAGTAAGTGTGGATGTTCTAACAGGGAGTAAGTTTAGATCTATGAAGAGTGGGGGGGGGTGTTGTCAGGGATGGGATTTAGTGATTATTCTTACTGCGGCTTTTTGTTGGATTATTATTGGCTTTAGGTGTGTTGCTGCAGTTGAACCCCAAGCATAGATAGCATAGGTGAGGTATGGATATATAAGTGAATGGTATAGTGTGAGAAGGGCAGTTTGCGGCACGTAGTATTGTATCTTGGAGAGGATCCCCACCGTTTTGGATACTTTTTTTGTTATGTGTTGGATATGGGTGCTGAAATTTAGGTTGTTGTCGAGGTATAGTCCAAGGAATTTTCCCTCATTATGTCTGGCAATTAGAGTGTTGTCGATCTTAATGTTAAGTTGTGCAACACCTGCTCTGCTACCAAACATAATACAGTGGACCCCCGCGTAACGTTGGCATTGCATAGTGTTAAATCCGCATAGCGATACATTTTATCACTAAAATTTTGCCTCACATAGTGCTAAAAAATTCGCTCAACGCGATTCGCCCGAGACACGTCCATGCGGCCTGAGCCAGCCTCACTTGTTCTGCCAGTGGCATTGTTTACAAACCAGCCTCCGCGGTAACATTCAAGCATACAATCGGAACATTTCGTATTATTACAGCCTTTTTATAGTGATTTCACCTGAAAAATAAGTGACCATTGGCCCCAAGAAAGCTTCTAGTGCCAAAACTACAGGAATAAGGGTGACAATTACTATGGAGATGAAGAAAGAGATCATTGCTAAGTATGTATGAAAGTGGAGTGCGTGTCTCCGAGCTGGCCAGGTTGTATAGTAAACCGCAATCAACCATCGCTTCTATTGTGTCCAAGAGAACGGCAATCAAGGAAGCTGTTCTTGCCAAAGATTTAACTGTGCTTTCGAAACAGAGATCGCAAGTGATGGAAGATGTTGAGAGACTGTTATTGGTGTGGATAAACGAAAAACAGATAGCAGGCGATAGCATCTCTCAAACGATCATAAGTGAAAAGGCTAGGAAGTTGCATGAGGATTTAATTAGAAAAATGCCTGCAACTAGTGGTGATGCGAGTGAATTTAAGGCCAGCAAAGGTTGGTTTGAGAGATTTAAGAGGCGTAGTGGCATACATAGTGTGATAAGGCATGGTGAGGCTGCCAGTTCGGACCAAAAAGCAGCTGAAAAATATGTGCATGAATTCAAGGAGTACATAGACAGTGAAGGACTGAAACCTGAACAAGTCTTTAATTGTGACGAAACAGGCCTGTTTTGGAAGAAAATGCCAAGCAGGACCTACATTACTCAGGAGGAAAAGGCACTCCCAGGACATAAGCCTATGAAAGACAGGCTTACTCTTCTCATGTGTGCCAATGCTAGTGGTGATTGCAAAGTGAAGCCTTTATTAGTGTATCACTCTGAAACTCCCAGAGCTTCAGGCAAAGATATCCTCAAGGCTAATTTGTGTGTGCTGTGGAGGGTAAGCAATAAGGCATGGGTCACTAGGGACTTTTTCTATGACTGGTTACACCAAGCATTTGCCCCCATTGTGGAAAATTGCCTAACTGAAAAGAAATTAGACCTTAAGTGCCTCCTGGTGTTAGACAATGCCCCTGGTCATCCTACAGACTTGGCAGAGCGAATTTGTGGGGACATGAGCTTCATTAAGGTCAAGTTTTTGCCTCCTAATACCACTCCTCTCCTGCAGCTCATGGACCAGCAGGTTATTGCAAACTTCAAAAAACTGTACACAAAAGCTCTGTTTGAAAGGTGCCTTTTAGTAACCTCAGAAACTCAGTTGACTCTAAGAGAGTACTTTAATATCCTCAATTGTGTAAACCTTATTGGTAAGGCTTGGGAGGGAGTGACTAAGAGGACCTTGAACTCTGCTTGGAAGAAACTGTGGCCAGAATGTGTAGACCAAAGGGATTCTGAAGGATTTGAGGCTAACCCTGAGAGGAGTATGCCAGTTGAGGAATCAATTGTGGCATTGGGGAAGTCCTTGGGGTTGGAGGTTAGTGGGGAGGATGTGGAAGAGTTGGTGGAGGAGGGCAATGAAGAACTAACCACTGATGAGCTGCTAGATCAACTTCAACAGCAAGAGGCCACACCTGAGCAAACTGCTTCGGAGGAGGGGAGAGAGAAATTGAAGAAGAAGCCTACTTCAAAGATTAAGGAAATCTGTGCAAAGTGGTTTGAAATGCAAACCTTTATGGATGAAAATCACCCTCACACAGCTATTGCAAGCCGTGCTGGTGACTATTACACTGACACTTTTGTGAAACACTTTAGGAAAGTCATAAAGGAACGAGAGGTACAGGCCACTATTGACAGATATGTTGTGCGACAGAAGTCCAGTGACTATGAAGCTGGTCCTAGTGGCATTAAAAGAAGAAGGGAAGCAACCCCGGAAAAGGACTTGACACCTCAAGTCCTAATGGAAGGGGATTCCCCTTCTAAACACTAAAACCATCCAGTCTCCCCTCCTCCCATCCCATCAATCATCACCATATCTTCAATAAAGGTAAGTGTCATGTAACTATGCATGTTTTCTTAAGTTTGTGTGTATTAAAATTAATATTTCATGTGGTAAAAAAATTTTTTTTTCATACTTTTGGGTGTCTTGCACGGATTAATTTGGTTTCCATTATTTTTTATGGGGAAAATTAATTCGCATAACGATAATTTCGCATAACATTGAGCTCTCAGGAACGGATTAATAGCGTTATGCGGGGGTCCACTGTATAGTAGGTTTTGCCAGTGTTAAGTGTAAGTTTATTGGCTGTCATCCAAGTCGATATTTTGAGCAGCTCCTCTTTAACAGTGGTGTTGAGGGTGGCAAGATTAGGGTGGGAGATGACATAAGTTGTGTTGTCAGCAAAGAGAATGGGTTTCAGGTGTTGGGATATGTTTGGAAGATCATTGATGTAAATGAGGAAGAGCAGGGGCCCAAGGTCACTTCCCTTCGGAACTCCAATATAAGTGGCCTATTGATGAGGCGTGTCTTCACCCCTTAAACGGTCCAAACTAATATACGTTCACTGGTGGGCCCCCCAATTTTTTGAGAAAAAAAAAAATCTTTTTTTTTAAAAGGAAAAAAAGAGAAGGGTCCCCAGGCATCCCCAATTATTTTAATATGGAACCCGTGAGTGCACCACCCATTCTCTCATGTTAGGTGACTCAGGCTTTTTGTGCAATGTTGAATGAATGCAAAGAAAACGTATATTTTTACGTTTGGGGCGCTACGCACGTGAACGTGTATTACTTTTGGGACCTTTTAAAAGGGTTAAGGGTGACATACGATACCTTTAAAAAAGGAAAATTTTAAAATTCAAGCGCATGGCCTCTTATACCAAGTGCTAAAGTTTGGAAGGATGCCGGGGGTCTACTGTGTCAACCTTTTCTTGGTCATTAAAAATTCCTAGGGGTATTCCTTTTTTTCCAGTGCTGGTAAAGAGGTCTACATTTTTATAATTGCATCATTGCGTTTTATTTTTCCTGAATTAAAATTGGCAGGGGCGAGTAGTTTTGTGACTTTATAAAAGAATATATTTCCCCTTGCCGAGTTTCTAAAAGATTTTGGTAGAAATGGTAAGTTTGATTTTGGGCCCTATTTGTTTACGTCTGGGGGGTCACCACTTTATGTTTTGGTGAAACCCCTTGCTGTCTTGAGTATTGTCGGGAAAGTGCTAGTTTCTAGTGACTTGTTTAAAAAAGTAAATGTAATAGCATGCGAAAGGACAGGGGCCGCTCACTTGTACAATAATGGTGGGACGTGAGACAGATTCCCTGAGTTATTTTTAAGTGATTTTATGATCGCGGTGACTTCCGTGGGCTCAGTTGGTACAAGATAGAAGGAATTTGGGAAATTCCCATCTAGGTAGTCCCCGGCACGGGCATTGGTACGTGGGATTTTACTGGCGAGATTAGATCCTATGTTTGAGAAGAAGTCGTTTATCTTGTTAGCTGTATCAGTGGGATGCAGTGGTGTTTCATGAGGTTTAGTTAGAACAATATTCTTGTTTTTTTTCAGTTTGTGGGTCCCCAGAGTCTGGGAAAGTGTTTTCTAGGTCTTTTTTATATATCCTCTTGTGTCAGTGAATCTGCTGGAGTAGTACAGTTGTTTGGCTTTCTTTATTAATTTGGTGAGAACAGTTGAATATTGTTTAAGAATATCTTTGTGTATTAAGCCCTGTCTATATTGCTTTTCATATTGGTGTTTCTTATCAATGGATTTCAGAATACTGCGGGTTAGCCATGGGCAACCAATCCGTTTATTCGTGATCTGTTTCGTTTGTTTCGTTTTTATAGGACAATGTTTGTTGTATAGTCTAAGTATTTTGTTAAGAAAAATGTCTGTCCAATCGTCAATACCATTGGCATTGGAGAATTCTGTAGGCCAGTCAACAGTCTCTAGGTTGCTGTGAAATTCCTTATTGAGGCCTCATCATGGAGTCTAAATGAAGCTTTGTTGTTTTCCCGAGTGGTGGCTACTAATGTTTGTTAAGAGGAAGGTAGGGTAGTGGTCTGTAGTGCTATCTGTGATTATCCCTGATTTAAGGGGGGCTAGTATATTGGTCCATATGTGGTCTATTATGGTTGCACTTGTCTCAGTGAGCCTGGTTGGTTTGGGGTTATTGTTGGTATGAGAAGTGCGTTGTTCATATTGTTGATGAAATGAGTTACAGTCTGATCTTTTCTGGTAGGCCAAGGTTGATGTTGAAGTCTCCAGCTAAGAGAAGGTGGTGCTTGTTCATTTGTCTGTTTGTTATTAGTGACTTTAGATTCTCACTGAAGTTTGGGATTTTGTGTGGGGTACTGGTATTGGCCACCGATTGTTATAGGCGTCTTGAGGTTTTTTACAGTAAATTAGCAAAAATGTATTCCCCATGTTCATCACTAAAGCAATTAGTGCAAAATACAAGATAGTTGGTTAGACTAATAGATTGCATTACCCTCCCAACTTGGTATGGTCTGCAGTTGGGATTGCTTGTACCCTTGGTAGTGGGTAGATATCAATTGTGTCCTGCTTAAGCCAGGTCCCCAGTAAGAATAATGCAGGAAAGAGTGTCTTTAGTGACTCAAGGAGTGCCGGGGAGGTCATTATAGTGTTTGCTTAAGGAACCTGATTTTTGTAGTTAAAAAACTGATAGACTTTGAGCAGTGTTCAGGATAGGCGGGTTTTGTGATGCTGTGTAATAAAGGCATTTACTTTCCAATAAGTTTTGATTGTGTTTAGATTATGGAGGTTTAGATCGGGGTCACGTGCATTCATCTTTTAGGTTTAAATAGTGGCTGTTTATATCCTGTATTATGTGGTGAGTTCTAATACTGATTTCTGTAGTGGTGGGAGGTTTGGATAATTTTACCCCTAAAGCACTTTGGTCATATAGAGGATAGTCACTAAAAACATAATGAAATTGATATTGTCTATGTGTTGTGCTAGAATGAGCTAAAGAACAACTAGGTACAAACTAATACTATAAAAAAAATTACAAGTGGCACCAGACTCACTCTTGTAATTGCACTAAGGTCTAATATAATGAATTTATTGTTGTCTATGTATTGAGCTAGAATGAGCAAAAAGCACAACTAGGTAAAGTTAGTTTAGGTGTTGTCTAAGTATTGAACTAGAATGAGCTAAAGTACAACTACTTTAAAAACTTATAATATAAAAATACAAATTAAAATGGTACTTGCAATTGCACTGGGGTCTGATATAGGTTGTCAACAAGATCAAGAGTTAACTAGATTTTAAATTGACAAAATAAAATTCACAAATTAAAGTACCAAAGAATAAAAAGTAAAAAATAACAAGGGCAATGACTTGGTTATAATATGATAGTAAGATGGTAGACAGATACACAGGTACAAAGGATAATATAAAGGTTGGAGTTGAATATACAAACTTGAAAATTTGGCAACAAAATGATATGAAAAGTATAAAATAATGATTAATGTAAAACAATGTGGCAACATCGCCGACTGCCGTCTCCCGGTATTTTTTATTTACTTTATGTACTAATTTCTATTATTTTTTAATTTTTCTTTTTCCAAGTAACTTTTATGGCCTGTGAGACCAGTATGATCAGTATTTTGTAAGTTTTTTCTTTTTCAATACTACACAATAAGGTTGTAAACACTGTTGTCATTGTTTTGTTTATAAAAAATATTTACACAAACAAACTGTATGAAATATTGTTTATTACTATTTTTCTATATTTATATACACATTTTTCAGTCAAAAGGGAATGTTTCTAGAAGTTCTGCAGCCCCGTGGGAAATCTTTGAAACATGGTGTCATGCACAGTGGTGTTTTACATTCCTCACTCATAAAACGGAATGTCTCTGCATTGTTGGGGCATTCCTTGTGTGCACAGGGCGTAACACCTCTTCTGACCTTTTTCTTGAAAGCAGTAGCAGGCAGTTTTACCAGGAAGTGTCACCATGCTTCAGACGAGAAGGTAGTTGTTGATAATTTGGTGGGGCGGTCATTGCAGGTGTTGTTCCTTGGTTACTTGAATACTATTTGTCTGAAAGACAAACAGAATTCACCGCATTGTGATTTGTTTCTGGTCCTCTCTTATACATATTATAAGCATTGAGCATGGAAATGTCCAGAAGATGGAAAAGAGTTTTATGTACCACTTATAACTCTTGCAAACCCAATCTGCATGTCACATTTGTCCACTGAACACATATTGAAAGGTGTAATCATCACAGCTGCAGGGTTTTTGAATGGGTTCATTGCCCCTCTCTATGCTGCCTGCCAGTGTCTGCCATTTCATTAGGGTGAACTGATGACAACAGTGTGGACATCTCATTTGTCATGCCAAACCCAAAAAGCCATGATGTCATTGGCAGCAAACGCCTGCACCTCACCTCAACGAGTGCCACCGTCAAACCTGGGCATATGTTTCCGATTTACATGCACTGTGGGCCACACACATCTGTCATGTTCACTTGCAGGAAATCACTGAGTGAGGGGCTTTTTTGTACCTTATCAGATATATATATATGCCTCTTACCAAGGTATGGGTTCTATCATTGTTCTAACCACATCACCAGAGATGCCCAATTTAAATTCCTGGTATTTTGCAATGTATAACTTCCATGTACACAATAATATCCAATACCGACCCCTGTAACAATCACAAAGCACAAACAACTTTACAAACCAAAATGTTTCCTTTGCTTGGTATGTGCTGCTTGAAAGAGAGTCTTCCTTTGAACGAATCAAAGACTCGTCAATTACAAGCTTCCTGAAGGGATAAGAATACATATTAATTCTCTTTCAGATACACCCAAGCACATGCATAATCTTATATAACCTGTCATTTCTGTCAGGCCTGGTTTTGTCTGAGAGGTGAAGCAAACGTTAACATTAGCACAAATCGATTCACTGGCATTATATCACTGAAACCTGGGGTTGCAATCAGGCGGTCTGTTGACCAGTATGATTTCACTTTGTGCTTTACACATGTGGCATAAGCATTATTTTGGCAAAGAAAAAGATTCATCTCCCGCCACAGTTTCCTCCTTCCACTGGTGTAGACGTGATTTTTGGTGAAAGTATTGGGGTTTTTCCATGGGGTACTCGTAGTATGTGTTGCGTTCCCCTACAGTACTTTCAATCAGGGGTTCGTCAAAGAATAACTCAAAAAAAATTTCCCGTTCAGTGGCATTGTTCCCAAGCGTGCAAGATGGCCCTATTCCACTTTGGCTGTCATCAAACTGGTGGGCATTTGGAACAAAATTGACAGCTTCCTGCCAATCCCAGGGGGCAGTCTGCTGGTGGGTACTGGACAATGACAGGTGGTGTGGTTGTGGAGGTTGTGGTGTGGAGGGGTGGTTGTGGGGTTGGTTGTGGAGGCTGGTGTGGTGGGTGGGTGGGGATTTGGGGGCCTTTGTTGTAGATCGCTGAGGCCCGCGGCAGGGGGGGCAGCAGGGTGGCAGCATGGCCCACCTGCTGGTGCCTCCCCAGCCGTCACCACCACTACCACCACCATGCACATTTTCCATCCCAAATTTCAACGCTATCTTTGTCATTTCACTGTGTGTTCCTGTTGTTACAGCCACGGGATGTACTCTGAGATGTACTCCTTCCCCTTGGAATAGCAATGGCACACTACCAGAGAGCATATATCGTTGTATATACTGACGCTTCACTGGGGAATATTCCGCTTCACTATCACTACTGGAACTGTTTTCAAGAGCTTGTAGTTCAATAATACTATCACTATCATCACAAATACTCACATCTGAGTCTGGGATTTTGGAAAATAGAGTTTCCTCTTTTATTCTGGTACAATTGAATGTGAACAAGACAGCCCAGCACCAGAGGTGGAAGGCTGAGGGTCATCTGGGTTTTCCTCACTATTACGATATTATGGTTATTATTTCTCTCAAAAACTCACCAAAACCTTGAAACTCATCTTCACTGGCACTTCCATCTGTATTAGAACTGTCACTGGGAACAAAAGTGTCCCAATTCGCCGAGAG
>NC_069433.1:37818441-37940145 GCF_026875155.1 Cherax quadricarinatus | reverse complement strand
ACTACAGTATAAATAATGTAACTCATTCTGACTGCTAATAATAATATTATAAAAATAATAATAATAATAAATACGGGGGTTTTGAAGCAGTGGGTGGTAGAGGCATCATCAGTCAGTATGGCTTTGTTTATGCTGGAGTGAGTATTATCCCTGCGCTCTTCCAAACATTTCACAATAATTCATTGTGTTTGGTGCTTGTTGATTGACTGTGACTGCTACATAATTAAAAACCATGGGCCCAAATAAATTTGGTAAAGAAACTGAGAAGCACAAAAGAATTGAAAAAAAAAAATTTATATAAAAATACGAGGCAGTGTTGGAGGCAGTACAATATTTTACGATGTTCTCAGGTACGTATTTTATGATTGTTCATGAGAACATAAGAAAGGGGGAAACACTGCAGTAGACCTGTTGGCCCATACTATTCAGGTCCTTCAAAAATCCAGCCCAATAACAGAATAAATGCTACCCAAGCAATAAGCTTTGAACATTCTATTTACTCGCATGCAAGACCCATTCAAATCCAACCACCCTCACTTGTGTATTTATCCAACCTAAATGTGAAGCTACCCAAGGTTTTAGCTTTGATAGGACCTTGCATAGCTTTAAAAAGAGATTGGACAAATATATGAGTGGGAGGAGCATGTACGTATATACATGTATATACATAGATTATTTCATTTTGTTATTTTATTATATTTCCCTGCAATATATTGGGGCACCAAACATTCGCGATTTTTCAACATTCACGAGGCTCTTGATCCCCTAACCCCGCGAATGTTGAGGGAGACCTGTAGTTTGGCTTTCTTTATTACTTTGGTGAGAACTGATGAATAGTGTTTAAGAATATCTTTGTGTATTAAGCCCTATCTATATTGCTTTTCATATTGGTGTTTCTTATCAATGGATTTCAGAATGGTGCTGGTTAGCCATGGGCAACCAAGCCATTTATTTGTGATCTGTTTCGTTTTTATAGGACAATGTTTGTTGTATAGTCTAAGTATTTTCTTAAGAAAAATGTCTGTCCAGTCGTCAATACCATTGGCATTGGAGAATTCTGTAGGCCAGTCAACAGTCTGTAGGTCTGCTGTGAAATTCCTTATTGAGGCCTCGTCATGGAGTCTAAATGAAACTTTGTTGTATTCGAGTGGTGGCTTACTAATTTTGCTAAGGGGAAAGGGTTTGGGTAATGATCATAGTGCTGTCTGTCATTATCCCTGATTTAAGGGGGGCTAGTATATTGGTCCATATGTGGTCTATTATGGTTGCACTTGTCTCAGTCAGCCTGGTTGGTTTAGCTATTGTTGGGATGAGAAGTGTGTTGTTCATATTGTTAATGAAATCAGTTACAGTCTGATCATCTGGTAGGCCAAGGTTGATATTGAAGTCTCCAGCTAAGAGAAGCTGGTGCTTGTTCATTTGTCTGTTTGTTATTAGTGACTTTAGATTCTCAGTGAAGTTTGGGATGTTTGTGTGGGGTATCCGGTATATGGCACCGATTGTTATAGGCGTCTTGAGGTTTTTTTCAGTAAAATTAGTAAAAATGTATTCCCCATATTCATCACTAAAGCAATTAGTACTAATACAAGATAGTTGGTTAGAGTAAAAGATTGCAGTACCACCCCCAACTTGGTATGGTCTGCAGTTGTGGATTGCTGTGTATCCTGGTAGTGTGTCCTGCTTAAGCCAGGTCTCAGTAAGAATAATGCAGGAGAAGGGTGTCTTTAGTGACTCAAGGAGTGCCAGGAGGTCATAGTGTTTGCTTAAGGGCCTGATGTTGTAGTTGAGAACTGATAGACTTTGAGCAGTGTTCAGGATAGTGCTGGCTTGTGATGCTGTGTAATAAAGGCAGTTACTTTCCAATAAGTTTTGATTGTGTGTTAGATTATGGAGGTTTAAATCAGGGTCAACGTGATCATTCATCTTTTAGGTTTAAATAGTGGTTGTTTATATCCTGTATTATGTGGTGAGTTCTAATACTGATTTCTGTAGTGGTGGGAGGCATGGACAAGTATATCGCTAAAGCACTTTGGTCACATAGAGTATAGTCACTAATAATTTTTATTTTTTTTTATTATCACACTGGCCGATTCCCACCAAGGCAGGGTTGCCCGAAAAAGAAAAACTTTCAACCATCATTCACTCCATCACTGTCTTGCCAGAAGGGTGCTTTACACTACATTTTTTAAACTGCAACATTAACACCCCTCTTCAGAGTGCAGGCACTGTACTTCCCATCTCCAGGACTCAAGTCCGGCCTGCCGGTTTCCCTGAACCCCTTCATAAATGTTACTTTGCTCACACTCCAACAGCACGTCAAGTATTAAAAACCATTTGCCCTCCATTCACTCCTATCAAACACGCTCACGCATACCTGCTGGAAGCCCAAGCCCCTCGCACACAAAACCTCCTTTACCCCCTCTCTCCAACCTTTCCAAAGGCCGACCCCTACCCCGCCTTCCTTCCACTACAGACTGATACACTCTTTAAGTCATTCTGTTTCACTCCATTCTCTCTACATGTCCGAACCACCTCAACAACCCTTCCTCAGCCCTCTGGACAACAGTTTTGGTAATCCCGCACCTCCTCCTAACTTCCAAACTACGAATTCTCTGCATTATATTCACACCACACATTGCCCTCAGACATGACATCTCCACTGCCTCCAGCCTTCTCCTCGCTGCAACATTCATCACCCATGCTTCACACCCATATAAGAGCGTTGGTAAAACTATACTCTCATACATTCCCCTCTTTGATATTGTCTATGTGTTGTGCTAGAATGAGCTCTAAAGTACAACTAGGTATAAACTAATACTATAAAAAAAAATTGCAAGTGGCACCAGACTCTTTCTTGTAATTGCACTAACTAAGGTCTAATATAATGAATTTAGTGTTGTCTATGTATTGAGCTAGAATGAGCTAAAGTACAACTAGGTATAGTTAGTTTAGGTGTTGTCTATATATTGAGCTAGAATGAGCTAAAGTGCAACTAGGTATAAACTTATAATATAAAAATACAAATTAAAATGGTACTTGCAGTTGCACTAGGGTCTGATATAAGTTGTTAACAAGAACAAGAGTATAACTAGATTTAAATTGACAAAATAAAATTCACAAATTAAAGTACCAAAAGAATAATAAGTAAAAAATAACAATGGCAATGACTTGGTTGTAATATGATAGTAAGATGGTAGACAGGTACACAGGTACAAATGATAATATAAAGGTTAGAGTTGAATATACATACAAACTTGAAAATTTGGCAACAAAATGTTATGAAAAGTATAAAATAATGATTAATGTACAAAAGTAAAATAAACTGGTAGTAAATATGGTGTTTAATAAAATTTTAGTAAGTAATAATGATTACAAAAAAAGATTAATTAGCAAAAATATAATGAAAAAGTAATGTTTAATGCAAGTACAGTGGACCCCCGCATAACAATATTATTTCAATCCAGAAGTCTGTCTGGGTGCCGTTATAGACCGAATTTGTTCCCATAAGAGATATTGTGAAGTAGATTAGTCCGTTTCAGACCCCAAAAATACACTTGCAAAAGCACTTACAAAAATACACTTACATAATTGGTCGCGTTGGGAGCTGATCGTTATGCGGGGGTCCACTGTATTAAATTTTAAGAACAGTTATTTGGATTCAGTATTGCACTGGTAGTTATACTAGAGGTTATTTGGCAGTACAAGGTATTTAAGAGTACTCTAAGATAGCAAATGTGGTATTAAAACAGGTTATGGTAGTTAGACAAGTAATGGTAATTAAATGATGTCAAAAGTGTTAAGAGTAAATTGTACTGATTGTAAAAATGGTGATTAATTATTAATTTTAGTAAGTAATATCAATTAATAGTATTTAAAAAAATATGAGGTAGTAATATGGACAGAGAAAGTATCAATTCAGCTAATATTTAAGCAAACAATAGTAAATAAGAAAATTACATAAGGTGACTTATGCTTACTAGTAAAATCACATAATGAGGTAGTTGATTATTTAATTACTAAGAGATTGTACTATGAAATTTGAACAATAATGGAGCAAAACATACACTACACTACATAGGCTTTTGGGTTGGACATTGTTTAGTTATTCTCTGTAAGATTAGTTTCCCTGAGAAATCGTGGTAGATCATTCTCGTTTGTGATTGTGCACAGTTGACCTACATTTGTTTTCCTAACTAGAATTTTCCTATCCCGTGTGAAGCATTGGTTTATTGTGTCATTATTCTCCCGCTTAAGTTTTCTGACTATACAGAAGGTTCTGACGTTTTTTGGTAAGACACTCGTTTATGTATACCTCTTTCTTTACTTAAATAGATGCAGTTATTAAGTCTTTTTTCCTGTCATGTGAGTGGAATCTAAGCATAACATTTTTTCTGCCATGGGATCCTAGTAACCTGGCTTCCTTTATTTCTGACTCTGGTACTGTAACACTTGTTTGGTCCTTTATGATCTGGATAGTAATTTCTTTACTGTTTGTTTGGTTCATATCACTGGGAAAAAGTGGACTGTTAACTATTACTGCATCCGATAGTTTATCTTGCTCAGTTTTATCTTCTTGGAGAACAAAGTAGTCACTGAACTGGTTATCTAAGTTGTTCTTCCATTCATTTACTGCTTCTTCAACCTTTGTATTAAGAGATGTTATTTGTTCTGTATGGCTATCTATGACTGTTTGGATGGTCTTGCCATAGTTAGTCATTCCTGGTGTTGATAACTTCTGTTCAAGACTGAGGATTTTGTTCTCAAGTTGTGTCATCCTGGTGTCTTGTTTTGTTAGTGTCTCTCGAAGATTCATATTTTCAATAACTAAGGTGGAGATGCATGACTTTAGGGTATCTGGATCGTTGGTCATACCTGAGAGACTACTTGGTAGGTTGAATCCGGGGAAGAGAGAGGTGGTTGGGGGTGGAAGCAGCCATGTTTGTTGTTATTGTTGTGGTGTCGCCTTGAGCGGTGGTGAGAGGGGTGGTAGCTGGGCCGGCGTCGTCCTGGGTACACTTGTTGAATAGTTGATTTTTCAGTGTTTTCTTGCTGGCCTTGGTGCTGTTTCCTCTGAGATTGCGCCTCATAATACTACAGGAATTGTTGTAGAAAAGAAGAAGTTGTAGTTATACAAAGCTTAGGGTTACGTTGTTCGGCTGGCAGCCGGGTGTTGCTTTGGGTTTGAGGGCAGTCTTCCTTTGATCTCTGTGATTTTCGATTTGTAGGTTTCACTGTTGGTAATCTTTGGTCATTCTGGGTGCTATGTTGGGTAGTGCAGTTTTGCTTGTAACTAGGTCATCATAGAAGCATTGGTGGCTCTGATAGTTGGAGAAAAGTACGGAGCTTGGAGGTCGCTGCTGTTGCTGTCGCTGCTGCTGTCACCTGCCTTCTGTAATACAGTGACCAGAACTGAGCAGCATAGTCTAAATGAGGCCTAACGAAGGATATATAGAGTATTAAGTTAAGTCTCCCCGAAATGCCTCAGCATGATAGTGGCTTTCTTTGCTCCAATCATATTATGATATATAAACACATATTGTAGCCTTTGCAAAAAAATAAATATTTTATTTATTTATTTAAGGGAACTCCCTTGAGGGGGAAGTTCGCATCCTGAACTTGCGTTCGTATCCAGAAGCAAAAAGTTGACTGAAAGACATTTCGTATCCTAAAAAATTTGCATAGTGGGGCGTTCATAAGCTGAGGTTGCACTGTAATTGAAAAGACTAGATAGTACAGTGGTCCCTCAATTATCGTTCTTAATCCGTTCCTGGAAGTGGGACTATTATAGAAATAGACGATTTTCGAATCAATTTTCCCCATGAGAAATACAGTGGTCCCTCGTTTTTCATAGTTAATCCGTTCCTGGAGTTGCTACTATTATCGAAATCTACGATTTGCGAATCAATTTTCCCCATAAGAAATAATGTAAATACAATTAATCCATTCCTGACACCCAGAAGTATTAAAACAAAAAAATTTTTTACATGAAATATAGATGTAGTACATAAACAATACAATGGGAAATGATGAATGAAACATTAACAGCATAACACTTACCTCTATTGGAGATTCTTCTTAGTGTATGGGAGACTGGAGGAGGAGAGAGATTGGATTGTTTACAGTTTGGAAGAGGAATGAATCCCCTTCCAGCAACACCTCAGGTACCAATTTCTTTTCTGGGGTTGCTTCTCTTCTCTGTTTCTTTATGCCACTAGGACCACATTGAGAGTCACTGGAGTCCTGTCTCGCAAAATAACTGTGGAGAGAGCTCTGTTTCTGGCGTCTCTTTAACACTTCCCTAAAATGGCCGAAGACTTTGTCACTGTACATGTTGCCAATATGGCTTGCAACAACCTTGTCAGGGTGATGTTTCTCCATAAAGCTTTCCATCTTACCCCACATAGCAAAAATCTCTTTAATTTCTGAAGAAGGTACCTTCTACCATCTCTCTTCCTCCTCCTCTGCAGCAAGATTCTGAGCTGTGATCTGTTGCTGTTCCTGCTGAAGCTCTTGCAACTCCTCAGTGGTGAGCTCTTCATTGTGGTCTTCCACCAACTCTTCCACATCCTCCAAACTCACATCCAACCCCATGGAACTCCCCAGTGCCACAATTGATTTAACAACAGACATAGGCTCATCAGGGTCAGTCCCAAACCCTTCAAAATCCCTCTTGTCGACACAATCTGGCCACTAGATTTCTTTGGAGCCATGGTAGCTTATTTAGTACTTGCAAGCACTAAAATGAGTAGAATATTATGAAATATTTCGTAGGAGCACGTGAGGGGACCTTCACTCACTGGTAAACAATGCCAGACTGGCTGGGTAGGGAGGCCGCCCCGGCTCACACCGTGCGTACGCGTCCTGGATGAACTACTATTCGCGAGTCAACCTATGATTAGCGAGCCCATGTTTATACGAAAATATCCCTATGATTTCCGAAATCTATGATTCCCGAGAACTACGAAAAATGAGGGACCACTATAATGTAAATACAATTAATCCGTTCCTGACACCCAGAAGTATTAAAACAAAAAATTTTTTTACATGAAATATAGATGTAGTACATAAACAATACAATGGGACATGATGAATGAAACATTAACAGCATAACACTTACCTTTACTGGCGATTCTTCTTAGTGTATGGAAGACTAGAGGAGGAAATCCCCACTAGCATTAGCACAGAACATGAGCGTCAGCCTGTCTTTCATAGGCTTGTGTCCTGGCAGTGCCAGGTAGGCTGGTAGACAACAACCGCCCAGGCAGGTCCTACCGTCCTACCAAGTGAGTGTAAAATGGTAGCCTGTAATTGTTTTACATGATGGTAGGATTGCTGGTGTCTCTTTTCTGTCTCATAAACATGCAAGATTTCAGGTATGTCTTGCTGCTTCTACTTACACTTAGGTCACTTACACATGCATGTACAAGCATATATATACACTCCCCTCTGGGTTTTCTTTTTTCTTACTAGTTGTTGTTTATTCCCTCTTGTCTCCATGGGGAAGTGGAACAGAATTCTTCCTCCTTAAGCCATGCGTGTCATAAGAGGCTACTAAAATGCAAGGTGCAAGGGGCTAGTAACTCTTTCTGGTGTTTACATTACTAGAGTTAAAAAGAAAACTTGTTTTCCTTTTTTGGGCCATCCTGCTTCGGTGGGATACGGCCAATTTATTAAAAGAAGAGAAGAATTGGAAAGCACAGTATTTGCGAAGCACTCTGAAGTGAGTGCTGTATTAGTGAGGTATGCCTGCATGTAAATCAGTTGCATTATTAGGGCTACTCAAGAAATGTGCAGCATTCAACCCCAAGGAAGACTAAAATTACCAGTCCAGTGCTCTTAACCACTGAATCATGTAGGCTACATTAAAATGCCTTTAAACTATTTATATTCATGTGCAAGATGTTACCATAACCGACCACTGCAACCATAGCTGTAAGTCTTGTGAAAAAGTCTCCCACCAACATGTCCAAGGACAAAATCTATGTTTCTCCAGTACCATTGCTAGTGATTAACAGAAACTTTATTAAACATTTGTAAGTAATTCATTAGAATAAGTGCTGCTGTGTAATATTTCCTTGAGGAAATAATGTTCTTTTAACACTTTGCATTTTCTTTCAAATTAATATCTCTCTCTTCTTTCTTTCTTTCAACACACCGGCCATATCCCACCGAGGTGGGGTGGCCCAAAAGGAAAAACGAAAGTTTCTCCTTTTACATTTAGTAATATATACAGGAGAAGGGGTTACTAGCCCATTGCTCCTGGCATTTTAGTCGCCTCTTACAACACGTATGGCGTACTGAGGAAGAATTCTGTTCCACTTCCCCATGGAGATAAGAGGAAATAGACAAGAACAAGAACTAGAAAGAAAATAGAAGACCCAGAGGGGTGTGTATATATATGCTTGTACATGTATGTGCAGTGTGACCTAAGTGTAAGTAGAAGTAGCAAGACGTACCTGAAATCTTGCATGTTTATGAGACGGAAAAAAAGACACCAGCAATCCTACCATCATGTAAAACAATTACAGGCTTTCGTTTCACACTGACTTGGCAGGATGGTGGTACCTCCCTCGGTGGTTGCTGTCTGCCAACCTACTACCTAAAAATTATTATCTCATTCCATATACATAATATATAGTTTTTTTTTTTTTTTTTTTTTTTTTTTTTTTTTTTTTTTTTTTTTTTTTTTTTTTTTTTTTTATACAGTTTCCAAGTGAATCTTTCTTAGATATAGGAAGAAGATTTTTGATGTGTGAAAGATGGCTGAAAATGTGTGCACATGTGCAGGAAAACAAAATATTGAGACAGTTTTCTTGCCACATTTCAGATTCACTGGGGAAGAGTGTCGCAATTATTACTTGTTATTGAGACAGCTTTACACAAACAGGATGCGGACTGTCAAACGGAATAAAGAGATTTTCAAGCCTTTCCCTTACATGGAAAAAATGGCTGAAGTAGATTCTATTGTTTCACAGCCAAGATTTGTAGGTAAGTTTGTGAAAAATGAATAGAGAAACCTCTGGTAAAACACAGTGCTTTTTTGTACTGTTTATCTAAAATACACCAAGAACTCCACTATTCACTCATTCTTTCTTTTCTCTGCTTTGTCCTCCAGTATCTTTATTCACTAATATAAAGCTTAACCCTTAAATGGTCCAAATGTATATATATGTTTTTTCAACATCTGAAAGTATGTTAAAAAAAATTGTAGATCTTCTTTTTTGTTTTACATTTGAAAACGTGTAAAAAAACTTTTATCTACATTTTTTTTTTGTTATATTTGAAAATATGTAAAAAAAAGTAGATCTACTTTTGTAGCACTACGAATTTGAACGTCGATCTGTTTGGACCGTTTAAGGGTTAAAATACCTTAAGATCCTAATAACAAATTGGTATTCATTGTTTCCTCGTGAGGCACACTGTTGTTGTACTTGCATACATTGTATGATACACTGAATTTGTTTTTTCCAACAGATTCTTCCATACCTGCTAATTTTTTTGTCCAGAATGTTTTTTGTCCATATTGTTTACTTTTGGGATATCCCTGAGTCATGCCTAAACCTTGATATTATTAATCTCTTTCACTGTCTAGACTCCCAAGTTGGTGGTTTGATCAGTTTTACACAAAATTAAAAAAAAATACAGTTTAGATATAGTTAAAAATAAACACTGAAGACATTCCCAGCACTTACACATTACCTTTGTTCATTAATCACATCCCATATACCTCTTATATAACACTTCCTGTTACATGTATGTTACCTGTAGTCTCAGAGATCACCCCAAAGCCTGGTCCTAGACCAGGCCTCCTGGTTGCTGGTCTGATCAACCAGATTGTTGGTGCCCACCAACTGTAGCTCATTGTATGCATTGCACCCTCCATTTTGAATCCATCATTGTACAAAAAAAAAGAAAAATAAGTTCTACCATATTTCTCGGATTACTGAAATATAACCAAGAATGTCTGGTTATGGTTTAGGCTGTCCCAGTAATTTAACCCTTTTAGTGTCCAGAGGCCAAATCTCAAAGTGTGAGCCAGGGTCCAAGAATTTTTGAAAAAAAAAAAAAAAAAAAAAAAAATTTCTTGCAGAATTATAGATCATTTTCTGAAGGTAATAAAAAAAATCCAATCAGTATTTATTGAGATATAGAGGCGTGAAGTTGACCCTCAATGACTGGGTGGCAGCAACATCTGCAACTTCCGTAAAATCGCATTTTTTTTATTTTGTTTTTGTTACTTTTTTTCTTTTCTAATATTTTTTTTTTCCCAGTAACTTTTGTGGCCTATGAGACCAATATAATGTATAATTGTACATTCATTGTATTCAACACAATAACTGCACTAATTTGTTGACCATTATATTGCTTACAAAGCTTGTTTACAACAAAAAACATGCAAAAATGTTGTATATTAGTAATGTTCTATTATATATTTACATATGTATAGTCACTGGGCATGTTCCTAGAACTGCTGCAGTCTGTGAAAGTCTTTGAAACAAGGTGTCATGCACAGTGGTGTCTTACTCATCTGTGGACCAGTATGATTTTATATTATGCTTATAGACATGAGGCATAGGCATTATTGTTGCATTGGGCTGGTGCAGCATGTTCATGGCACCATATGGTACATTGTACCATGTGGTACCATTGTACCATATGGTACTGTTGTATTTTATATTATGCTTATAGTCATGAGGCTTAAGCATTATTGTTACAGGTTGGCCATCATTAATCTGGCATCATTGGGACCTGTAGTGTGCCGGATTACTGAGTTTCCTGGATTACAGAGTGGTTAGGTTAGAATACACTTAATTAACCTATCAACAGAGACACTCTTTGCTACATCTTCCTCATTTTCATCACTGCTTTCTCCTCCACTGGCTTGCTGCTGTGGATTTACATCCCTCTGCACAATTTTTAAGTTAGTATAATGATGAAATTTGAGTCAATATAATGTTGAAATTTGAAATTATGCTAGCCAAAATTAGTGCTGGATTACTGATGGAACCAGATAACTGATTGCCAGATTAGTGATGGCTGACCTGTACAAAAAAAATTTACATTTCAGCCACAGTTGTCTCCTTCCACCAGTGGATAACGATGCGTTTTTTTCCTAGAACTGCTGAGTCAGTGGCTTGGGACCCAGACTCACTCTCGGTCTCGGCTGGTGCCTCATGCTACACGCACACATGCTGTATGCTTGTGGCACCATATGGTACAGGGTACAAGGACCCTAATGGAAATAAGTCACTTAGTCTGACTTTTTTGGGTTATCCTCGGTTCTCCACATACATGCTGCTATGTATGATGATCTATGTATAGCTCTATTTGTGTATACCTGAATAAACATACTGGAGTGAATGTGGCATATCTTAATTTTAATTTCTTTAGTTAGTAGCCTTCTCGTTGTGATCCTAAAATACTATGATAAATTCTAACGTATAACTGGACCAGGATACCGACTACTTATTACAAAATCCCAGCAACAGGCAGAATGCTAGAGGGGCAGACCTTTCTAGTATTCACTGGAGATGTCTATGCTTAATAGATATCTTTTTTTTTTTTTTTTTTTTGTAAGAAATGGGGGCCTGTCTGGAAGGCTTTTGGTCTAAGGTGTTGGGGAAATTGTCTAGTTTGACATACTAGTAACTCTATGGTCAAACACTTTGAGTAATTTCTTGATCTAAAGACTTTGAGTTTAGTCTTGTACAACATAATAAGTGTATGTACTTGCCCAAGTCTCTTGATTCAAGGAGATGGAAATACTGTTAATGAGCTCTAGCTCTAAGACAACCAACACAAATATAACTTGTAAAGTAAATTCCCATAAGGATTACAGCTTCCCAAAATCACTTTCTTGTAGTGTACTTATTTTTGTGATGTATGTCAAAGTGAAACACTTAATTGATACTCTGACCTTGTCGAAGATAAGTACGGTATAACTTCAGACGTGTTGGCAAGTAACCAAATATCTTGGTGTGACTTATAACAGGAATTACACTGCAGAAACTGTCAGAGCATTAATTAAAGATACAGTGGAACCTTGACTTATGAGTATCCCAGCTTACGAGTTTTTTGAGATACGAGCCGTCCCTGGGTCAATTATTTGCTCTGAGTTACTTTAACGCAAAACCTGGACACCTCGCTTGTTTATCTATGATTCCATGCTTTAATTCCATGGAAATCATCCTCTTTTTCTTCTCAGCACTGTCCTTTACACTTACTTTCTTAGGACTCGTGCTTAGAAAAATTAAATTTGGCCAAATGACTGTCAAAAATGTAAGCAAAGCATGAAAAAACTGCTCCCTCAGTGAGGTAAGCAGTGCAATGTGTTGGCAGCATTTGTTATTATAAGAATAATAATTATTATTCTTTCTTCTTTCAACGTACCGGCCGTATCCCACCGAGGCGAGGTGGCCCAAAAGGAAAAACGAAAGTTTCTCCTTTTACATTTAGTAATATATACAGGAGAAGAGGTTACTAGCCCCTTGCTCCCGCCATTTAAGTCGCCTCTTACAACAGGCATGGCTTATGGAGGAAGAATTCTGTTCCACTTCCCCATGGAGATAAGAGGAAATAAACAAGAATAAGAACTAGAAAGAAAATAGAAGAAAACCCAGAGGGGTGTGTATATATATGCTTGTACATGTATGTGTAGTGTGACCTAAATGTAAGTAGAAGTAGCAAGACGTACCTGAAATCTTGCATGTTCATGAGACAGAAAAAAGGACACCAGGAATCCTACCATCATGTAAAACAATTACAGGCTTTCATTTTACACTCACTTGGCAGGATGGTAGTACGTCCTTGGGCGGTTGCTGTCTACCAACCTACTACCTAGGATAATTATTATTATTAGTTATTATTATTATTACTGTTGTTTTTATTATTAGTACAGTTGAACCTTGACTTACGAGTTGAATTCGTTCCAAGAGCTAGCTCGTAACTCAGTTTACTCGTATATCAAATTAATTTTCCTCATTTAAATTAATTGAAAAGCCATTAATTCGTTCCTGCACTCTGGAGAGACGAGAAAAAATACTTGAATATGACTAACATAACATAAATAACAAAAACGAGGCACAATACCATGACTGGAACGATACACAAATAACCTGCACATAGAAGAGAGGAGCTTACGACAACGTTTTGGTTCGACTTGGACCATTTACAAAGTCACACTAACAAAAAGGAGAGCATTATGGGTATACAGTGGACCCCCGCATAACGATGGCATCACATAGCGATTAATCCGCATACCGCTTGCTTTAATCGCAAAAATTTTGCCGCGCATACCGCTTAAAAACCCGCTCACCGATTTTCGTCCGAGACGCGTCCAATGTGCGCCCTCAGCCAGCCTCACATGTGCTGCCCGTGCCATTGTTTACCAGCCAGCCTCCGCGGTAACATCCAAGCATACAATCGGAATATTTCGTATTATTACAGTGTTTTCGGTGCTGTTTCTGGAAAATAAGTGACCATGGGCCCCAAGAAAGCTTCTAGTGCCAACCGTACACCAATAAGGGTGAGAATTCCAATAGAAATGAAGAAAGAGATCATTGATAAGTATGAAAGCGGAGTGCGTATCGCCGACCTGGTCAGGTTGTACAAGAAACCCCAATCAACCATCGCTACTATTGTGGGCACCAGAAAGGCAATCAAGGAAGCTGTTCTTGCCAAAGGTTTAACTGTGTTTTCGAAACAAAGATCGCAAGTGATGGAAGATGTTGAGAGACTCTTATTGGTGTGGATAAATGAAAAACAGCTAGCAGGAGATAGCGTCTCTCAAGCGATCATATGTGAAAAGGCTAGGAAGTTGCATCAGGATTTAATTAAAAAAATGCCTGCAACTAGTGATGATGTGAGTGAATTTAAGGCCAGCAAAGGTTGGTTTGAGAGATTTAAGAAGCGTAGTGGCATACATAGTGTGATACGGCATGGTGAGGCTGCCAGTTCGGACCACAAAGCGGCTGAAAAATATGTGCAGGAATTCAAGGAGTACATAGACAGTGAAGGACTGAAACCTGAACAAGTGTTTAATTGTGATGAAACAGGCCTGTTTTGGAAGAAAATGCCAAGCAGGACCTACATTACTCAGGAGGAAAAGGCACTCCCAGGACATAAGCCTATGAAAGTCAGGCTTACTTTGTTGATGTGTGCCAATGCTAGTGGTGATTGCAAAGTTAAGCCTTTATTAGTGTATCACTCTGAAACTCCCAGAGCGTTCAGGCAAAAGAATGTCCTCAAGGATAATTTGTGTGTGCTGTGGAGGGCAAACAGTAAGGCATGGGTCACTAGGGACTTTTTCTATAACTGGTTACACCATGCATTTGCCCCCAATGTGAAAGATTACCTAACTGAAAAGAAATTAGAACTTAAGTGCCTCCTGGTGTTAGACAATGCCCCTGGTCATCCTACAGATGTGGCAGAGCGACTTTATGGGGACATGAGCTTCATTAAGGTGAAGTTTTTGCCTCCTAATACCACTCCTCTCCTGCAGCCATTGGACCAGCAAGTTATTGCAAACTTCAAAAAACTGTACACAAAAGCTCTGTTTGAAAGGTGCTTTGTAGTGACCTCAGAAACTCAACTGACTCTAAGAGACTTTTGGAGAGAGCACTTTAATATCCTCAATTGTGTAAACCTTATAGGTAAGGCTTGGGAGGGAGTGACTAAGAAGACCTTGAACTCTGCTTGGAAGAAACTGTGGCCAGAATGTGTAGACAAAAGGGATTTTGAAGGGTTTGAGGCTAACCCTGAGAGGATTATGCCAGTTGAGGAATCCATTGTGGCATTGGGAAAGTCCTTGGGGTTGGAGGTTAGTGGGGAGGATGTGGAAGAGTTGGTGGAGGAGGACAATGAAGAACTAACCACTGATGAGCTGATAGATCAACTTCAACAGCAAGAGGCCAGACCTGAGGAAACTGGTTCAGAGGAGGGGAGAGAGAAATTGAAGAAGTTGCCTACTACAAAGATTAAGGAAATGTGTGCAAAGTGGCTTGAAGTGCAAACCTTTTTTGATGAAAATCACCCTCACACAGCTATTGCAAGCCGTGCTGGTGATTATTACACTGACAGTATTGTGAAACACTTTAGGGATGCAAACCTTTTTTGATGAAAATCACCCTCACACAGCTATTGCAAGCCGTGCTGGTGATTATTACACTGACAGTATTGTGAAACACTTTAGGGAAGTCATAAAGGAACGAGAGGTACAGGCCACTATGGACAGATATGTTGTGCGAAAGAAGTCCAGTGACTCTGAAGCTGGTCCTAGTGGCATTAAAAGAAGAAGGGAAGTAACCCCAGAAAAGGACTCGACACCTCAAGTCTTAATGGAAGGGGATTCCCCTTCTAAACACTAACACTCTCTCTCCCCTCCTCCCATCCCATCAATCATCACCAGATCTTCAATAAAAGTAAGTGTCATGTAAGTGTGTATGCCTTTTTCAGTTTGTGTGTATTAAAATTAACATTTCATGTGGTAAAAAATTTTTTTTTTTCATACTTTTGGGTGTCTTGCACGGATTAATTTTATTTCCATTATTTCTTATGGGGAAAATTCATTCACATACCGATTATTTCGCATAACAATTACCCCTCTTGCACGGATTAAAATCGTTATGCGGGGGTCCACTGTATATAGGCAGGAGGTGGTGGTAGTAGTGGAGGTGGAAGGAAGTAGTGGGGAGGCAGTAAGAGTAGGAGGGGCCAGTCAAATACTAAGAAAGAGGAGCACTGCAAGGGAGCTAGGTTTCCACAGAGGGTAAGAGCAAGAACACTGAGGGGGGGGAAACAAATAAATGAATAAATAAAGATGGAACAAATACACAGGGCAGAAGAAAGACAACCCAAAGGAGAAAAAGGGAAGAGGGAGAAGAAGAAAAAGGAGGAATCAGGTTAGGTCATGAGTGTTCTGAAGTTTGGAGCATTTTAGAATGTAATGGGAAAGGAAGGCATCTACAAAGATGAAGCTGGGACTAAGATTCATACAAGGAAAGTTGTGTATTAGGGAAGATTCAACCAGACGGCGACTGTTAAAGTTGGAAGTAGGGAAGACAGTTTTAGGAGAAGACCAGTCAGTAGGATGGCTGTGATCTCTGACGTGACAGAAAAGAGCGTTGTTAGTGTCGGCAAGCCTAACACTATTTTTGTGCTCCCTAAGTCTGTCAGAAAGAGATCGACCAGTTTCTCCAAAGTATTGAAGAGGACAAGAGGAACAAGAAATAGAGTAGACACCAGGAGCACCTGTAGAGGGAGGAGAGGTATGAACGAGATTAATGCGAAATGTTAGTCTGGCAGAAAGTAAGTTTGATGTCTAGGGAATGGAGAGTGTTGTTGAGATTAGAAAGACCGGAAATGTAGGGAAGGCAGAGGACAGAAGAGTTCCCAGGAGTAGAGAGTTTGGGAAAGAAGAAATTACATTTAGCACATGAGAAGGCAGAGTCTATGAAATGGGAAGGGTAGCCAAGACGGAAAAATGAATTATGAAGAGTGGAAATTTCTGATTGAAGGAACTGAGGATCACATACGCAGAGAGCATGGAGAAAGAGGGAGATAGAACACTTTCCTTGACAGAGGAAGCAAGATAAGAAAAGTAGTGAATGTACATGCCATTGTGCATAGGCTTGCAGTAAATGGAAAATGCAAAACCTGTCTGAGCAGTGGATATGAACATCAAGAAAAGTAAGCAAGGAATTAAATTACCATTCAGCTTCAAAATTAATGGAATGGGCAAGATTATTAAGAGTATCAAGAAATGGTTGGAAGAGACAAGAGTCATGAGGCCACAGAGCAAAGATGTCATCAACATAGCAGAGCCAGAGTGAAGGGCGCACATCGATAGTAGGAAGAAGAACAGTCTCAAAGTATTCCATGTAAAGATTAACAAGAACAGGAGAGAGAGGAGAGCCCATAGCGACACTGAAGGTTTGAGAATAATATTTCCCTTGGAAGGATAAGGAATTAGAGTCCACACAGAGGCGGATAAGGTCAAGAAAGACATCAGTATGTATAGGGAGATGAAGAAACCCTTCATTGGCCTTCTCTCTAAGAAAATCAAGGACATCATCAAGAGGGACATTGGTGAAGAGGGACTCAACGTCAAGATTAAGCATCTGACAGGTCGGGAGAGAGTGAACCCGTTCAATGAAGTCTTGAGAGTGACGGAGGTGGGCAGGAGAAAAAGTACCAAGAAAGGGAGGGAGGGTTTTGGCCAGCCAAGAAGCAAGAGAATAAGAGACAGAACCTCTAGAGGATATGATAGGACGTAGGGGAATATCAGGTTTATGGGTTTTGGGAAAGCCATAGAAATAGGGCTGAGAGGGACAGATGACATGAAAACATTGAAAAAGGTCAAAGTCAGGAGGACAGAGGTCAGAGAGAATCCTTAGTTTCTTGTTAAAAGTTCTCTTGATGCGATCAAGAGGGTTGGAAACGAGTGTAGGTACGTGAGTCAGAGAGCAAGACATCAGCTTTACGGAGGTAATCCTCGTGATCAAGGATAACTACCGAATTACCTTTGTCAGAAGATAATATGACAGTGTTGGAAGGGCAAGTTGGTAGCAGCGCAGAAGGTGGTGGTTCTTCGAGAACAGACTATCAAGAGCAGGAAGGAGAGCGCCACAAAAGGTGGACAAGTCAGGAAGATTACGGAAGCAAGACTGACGAAAAGAATCATAAGAGCTAATCAGGGCAATACCAGCGTGAGGGGTAGGTGAAGTGGAAAAGGAAAGTCCAAAACCAAGAAGTTCAAACTCATATTGAGAGAGTGTGACAGCAGACAGGTTAGTAACACAGTCAGTAAGGGAGAATTTAGACCAAGGGCTATCTGACATGAGACGTTGAAGTTTATTCCGTAGTTTGGAGAAATGAATTTGAGAATTCAGGCAAGCAGTGTCAAAAGCAATGGTAGAGAGAAGGTTGCGGAGATCTTGTGGAAGAGAAGCAGAGAGAGCACGTTGACGCTGACGGAGAGTAAAGAAGGCATCTTCAACCTGAGACTTCATAGAAAGGATAAGCTGTTGAAGTAGGAGATGGGCATGATCAGGAAAGGGAGTGCCCAGTGGGTTGGGTTTCACAAAATGGGAGAAGGAAGGGGGCAAAACTTGTTCAGCAAGACAGTCACGTAGAAAGTGAAGCTGATTCTTACGACACCTGGTAGCAATAAGAGCAGCCTCGTAAGAAGGAAAGAGGGGCTTGAAAGAAGGAAGAACATTAAAAAACGTTGGAAAGAACAAGACGCTTAACTGCGGGGGTCCATAAATAGCAAAAAGGGGCACAATACCGTGACGAATGATACACAAATAACCCGCACATAGAAGAGAGCAGCTTACGACGGCGTTTCGGTCCAACTTGGACCACTTACAAAGTCACACTAATGAAAAGGAGAGCAGGTTAGGGTGGGTGTGTTGTGTGTGTGTGTGTGTGTGTGTGTGCGTGTGTGTGTGTGTGTGTGTGTGTATATATATTTTTTTTTTTTCAACAAGTCGGGCCGTCTCCCACCGAGGCAGGGTGACCCAAAAAAGAAAGAAAATCCCCAAAAAGAAAATACTTTCATCATCATTCAACACTTTCACCACACTCACATTATCACTGCTTTTGCAGAGGTGCTCAGAATACAACAGCTTAGAAGCATATACGTATAAAGATACACAACATATCCCTCCAAACTGCCAATATCCCACACCACTCCTTTAAAGTGCAGCATTGAACTTCCCATTTCCAGACTCAAGTCCGACTAATATAAAATAACCGGTTTCCCTGAATCCCTTCACTAAATATTTAACCTGCTCACACTCCAACAGACGTCAGTCCCAAGTATCATTCGTCTCCATTCACTCCTATCTAAACACGCCGCAATGCACACACAACGCTTGCTGGAAGTCCAACCAAGCCCCTCGCCCACAAAACCTCCTTTACCCCCCCCTCTTTCCAACCCTTTTCGAGGAACGACCCCTACCCCGTCCCTCCTTCCTCTATAGATTTATATGCTTTCATGTCAATCACTACTTTGATCCATTCTCTCTAAATGTCCAAACCACCTCAAACAACCCCTCTTCTGCCCTCTGACTAATGCTTTTATTAACTCCACACCTCTCCTAATATCCACACTCCGAATTTTCCTGCATAATCTTTACACCACACATGCCCTTAGACTGGACATTTTTTTCCCACTGCTACCAACCGTCTCCTCGCTGCTAACATTTACCACCCAAGCTTCACAGCCATATTAGAGTGATTGGTACTACTATACTTTCATACGATTCCCCTTCTTTGCCTCCATAGATAACGTTTTTTTGGACTCCACATATACCTCAACGTCACGCACTCACCTTTTTTCCCTCATCAATTTATGATTAACCTCATCCTTCATAAATCCATCCGCCGACACGTCAACTCCCCCCCCCCAAGTGATCTGAAAACATCATTCACTTCTTACCATACTCTTCCCTCCCCCAATTTGATATCCAATTTTTCTTTATTAAAATCATTTGATACCACTCATCACCTTACTCATTTCTATGTTCACTGTCAACTTTGCACTACCTTTCCACATCATTTCTCAAACTCATTCCACTAAACCTTTGCAATTTTTCTTTAAATCTCCCATAAGCACAGTATCATCAAGCAAAAGTAACTGTGTCAATTCAATTCCATTTTGAATTTGATCCACCCATAATTTTAATCCCACCCCTCTCCCGAACACCCTCGCATATAACTTCTTTAGCAACCCAAAATGCCCATCTATAAATATATTAAACAACCATGGTGACATTACACAATCCCTGTCTAAGACCTACTTTACCGGAAGTATTCCTCCCCTCTTCTACACACCCTAACCTGAGCCCACTAGCCTCATAAAAACTCTTTTACAGCATTAAGTAACTACCAACCACCTATTCCATATACTTGCAACATCTGGCCACATTGCTCCTCTATCCACTCTGTCCATATGCCTTTTCTAAAATCCATAAATGCAATAAAAACTTCCTACCATTATCTAAATACTGTTCCCATATATGCTTCAATGTAAACACTTGATCTACACAAACCTACCCACTCTGAAGCCTCCCAGCTCCATTCCGCAATCCTACATTCTGTCTTACCTCTAATTCTTTCAATAAAAACCCTACCGTAACTTTTCCTGGTATACTCAGTAAACTTATTCCTCTATAATTTTTTCACAATCTCTTTTGTCCCCCTTTCCCTTTATATAAAGGGACTAATACATGCTCTCCGCCAATCCCTAGGGACCTTCCCCTCTTTCATACAATATTAAACAAAAGTACCAAACCACTCCAACACTATATCCCCCCCTGCTTATAACATTTTCTGTCATGATCCCATCAGTTCCAGCTGCTTTACCCCCTTTCATTCTACGTAATGCCTCAACGTACCTCCACCACACTACATTCTGCTCTCTTCACGTCCTAAAAGATGGTACACCTCCTCCCTGGCCAGTGCATGAAATATACCACCTCCCTTTCTCCTCCAACATTTAAAAGTTCCTCAAATATTCTCGCCGCAACCAAAACCTCCCCTCCCATCTACTAACTCCCCTACTCTGATTTTAACTGACAAAATCCATACTTTCCCTAGGCTTCTTAACTTGTTTAACTCACTCTCCAAAATTTTTTTCTTATTTTCATTAAAAATTCCTTGAAAGTGCCCTCTCCCCACTCTTTCATCTGCTCTCCTTTTGTTGCAGTCTCTCACCACCTCCATCACCTTTCTTTTTACTCTCCATATACTCTGCTCTTCTTAATAACACTTCTACTCTTTGTAAAAAACCTCTCGTAAGCCTACCTTTTTCCTCTTTTATCACACCCTTTCTTCATCATTTTCCACCAATCACTCCCTCTTTCCTCCCTGCCCCCCCAACCCTCCTATAACCCAACAAACTTCTGCCCCACATTCAATACTCTGCATTTTTAAAAACTATTCAACCCTCATTCAACCCCCCACTACACATACTTTGCACTAGCCCACCATTCTTTCTGCCAAGAGTCTCTTATATCTAGCCCCACCTTCCTCCCCCTTAGTTTATACACTTTCACCAGTTCACTCCCTCTTACTTGTTGTTTTCCACCTTCCTCTTTTTTCTGCCATCGACCTCTACTCTAAGTGTAGCTACAACTAAATAATGATTCCGATATATCAGTTGCCCCTCTAATAAACATGTACATCCTGGAGCCTACCCATCAACCTTTTTATCACCAATACCATAATCTAACAAACTACTTTTCATTACGTGCTACACATCATACCTTGTAAATATTTTATTTATGCCTCTTTTTCATAAAATAGTATTACTTATTTACCAAATTTCTTCTACACAGCTCAATTAAGGCTCCCCAATTACATTTACCCCTGCACCCCAAATTTAAATAACCCTACTACCTGACTACTCTACTACTCCATCCATAACATTTTTACCCACTTTAGCATTGAAATCCCCAACCACCATTACTCTCACACTTGATCAAAACTCCCCCACGCATTCCACTCAGCATTTCCCAGAATCCTCTCTCTCACCTCTACACTTCTCTCTTTCTCCAGTTTGCCATACACGCTTACTAATAACCCACTTTCAACATCCAACTTTATTTACTCCACAATAATCCTTGAATTTTTTAAATACATTGTAGTCCCGCTTTTCCTGCCATAGCTTATCCCTTCAACATTATTGCTACTCCTTCTTTAGCTCTTACTCTATTGAAACCCCTGAACCCTAATCCCATTTATTCCTCTCCAATGAAACTCTCCCACCCTCCCTTCAGCTTTGTTTCCCTTAAAGCCAGGACCATCCAGTTTCTTCTCATTCATAACAATCCACAATCATATATATATTATATATATAGATATATATATATATATATATATATATATATATATATATATTATATATACTATATATATATATATATATATATATATATATATTATTATATTATTATTATCACACTGCCGATTCCCACCCCCAAGGGCAAAAAAAGGGGGGCCCGAAAAAGAAAAAACTTTCACCATCATTCACTCCCATCCACTGTCTTGCCAGAGGGTGCTTTACACTACAGTTTATTTAAACCTGCAACATTAACACCCCTCCTTCAGAGTGCAGGCACTGAAACTTCCCATCTCCAAGAACTCAATCCGGCCTTCCGTTTTTTCCCTGAACCCCTTCATAAATGTTACTTTGCTCACACCCCAACAGCACGACAAGTATTATAAACCATTTGTCCTCCATTCACTCCTATCAAAACACACTCAGGCATACCCTGCTGGATGTCCCAAGAGCCCCTCGCACAAACAAAACCTCCTTTACCCCCTCCCTCCGACCTTTCCTAGGCCGACGACCCCCACCCCCGCCTTCCTTCCACTACAGAACTGATACACCTCTTGAAGGTCATTCTCATTCGCTCCATTCGCTCTACATGGTCCGACCCCACCTCAACAAACCCTTCTCAGCCCTCTGAACAACAGTTTTGTAATCCCGCACCTCCTCCTTAACATCCAAACTACGATCTCTGCATTATATTCCCCACCACACATTGCCCTCAAGACATAAAATCACCACTGCCTCCAGCCTTCTCCTCGCTGCAACATCATCACCCATGTGCTTCACACCCATATAAGAGCGTTGGTAATAGCTATACTCTCCATACATTCCCCTCTTTTTGCCTCCAAGGACAAAGTGCTTTGTCTCCACAAGACATCCTAAGTGGCAACCACTCACCTCTTTTTCCCTCCATCAATTCTATAATTCACCTCATCTTTATAGACCCATCCGCTGGACACGGTCCACACTCCCATATATCTGAATACATTCACCTCCTTCCATACTCTCTTCCTCCCATCTTGATATTCAATCTTTTCATCCACCTAATCATTTTGTTATCCTCATAACTACTCTTTCCCTGAATTCACCTTTAATTTTCTTCTTTTCAACACCCAAACCAAATTCATCCACCAATCTCTGCAACTTCTCTCAGAAACTCCAAGAGCACAGTGGTCATCAGCATAGAGCAGCTGTGACCAACTCCCACTTTTGTGTGTGATTCTTTTATCTTTTAACTCCACCCTCATTGCCAAGACCCTCGCATTTACTTCTCTTTACAACCCCATCTTTAATAAATTTAAACAACCACGGTGACATCACACACCTTGTCTAAGGCCTACTTTTAACTGGGAAATAATTTCCCCTTTCCTACATACTCTAACTTGAGCTCACTATCCACGTAAAAACTCTTCACTGCTTCAGTAAACCCTACACCCATACACTTGCAACCATCCCCCCTGCCACATTGCCCCCCTATCCACCCTGTCATAACGCCTTTTCCAAATCCATAAATGCCAACAAAGACCTCTTTAGCCTTATCTAAATACTGTTCACATTATATGTATTCACTGTAAACACCTGGTCCACCACCCCCCCCTACCTTTTCTAAAGCCTCCCTTGTTCATCTGCTATCCTATTCTCTCTTACTCCTTAATCTTTCATAATATCTCTAACCATAAAACTTTACCAGGTATACATCAGCAGACTTATCCCCTATAATTTTTGCACTCTCTTTTATCCCCTATGCCTTTATACAAAGGAACTATGCATGCTCTCTGCCAATCCCTAGGTACCTTACCCTCTTCCATACATTTATTAAATAATTGCACCAACCAATCCAAACTATATCCCCCCCCACCCTGCTTTTTTAACAATTCTATTTTATCCCATCAATCCCGGCTGCCTTACCCCCTTTCATAACCTACTGCCTCACGAACTTCCTCCCCCACACTTCACAACTGGCTCTTCCTCACTCTTACAAGATGTTATTCCTCCTTGTCCCCTAACACGAATCACAACTTCCCTATCTTCATCATCAACATTAACCAATTCATAAGAACAAAGAAAGGAGGAACACTGCGGAGGGCCTGCTGGCCCAAACTAAGGCAGGCCTTTACAATTCATTCCCAACTAACAAAACATTTGCCCAACCCAATTTCAATGCCAACCCTAGAAATAAGCTTCCGATGTGAAAGTCCGCATCCTTCAAAAAAAAAAAAAAAAAAACCAACCCACTCCCAAGCATGTACTTATCCAACCTAGATTTGAAACTACCCAAAGTCCCAGAGCCTCAATAACCCAACTAGTAGACGGTTCCACCTCATCAACAACCCTATTTCCAAAGGGCAATACTTTCCTATGTCCTTTCTAAATCTAAACTTATCTAATTTAAATCCATTAACTGCGGGTTCTCTCTTGAGAGACATCCTCAAGACCTTTTTTATAATATCCCCTTTATTAATACCTATCTTCCACTTACTCACTTCGATCAGTCTCCCCTCATTCTTCGTCTAACAAGTGAATGTAACTTAAGAGTCCTTCAATCTTTTCTTCTTAAGGAAGATTTCTAATGCTATGTATTAATTTAGTCATCCTACGCTGAATTTTTTCTAACGAAATTTATGTCCATTTGTAATACGGAGACAGAACTGAGCTGACTGCAAAATCTAGGTGAGGCCCTTAATAATTTATTTAATTTTATTAATTTATTTTATTTATTAACAATTTGAGCACACATACAGAGGTACAAAAAATTACAGATAAGAGCAGCATGCCAAACCACTATACATGCATAGCATTACTGGCTGGCTTTAAAAATTAACTAGAAGATTAACTAAGGCAATGATGAAATCAGTGATAAAACATTAATGTAAACAGATACTATAAGCACAAGTGAGTATGACAAAGAAGGTCATATGTTGCATGCAATTGTTGTAGCATTCAGTCCGTATGAAGTATTCTGTTAGGTAGTGAATTTAGGAAAAAAAATTAAAGTAGATATCGGTTAGGTTTAATCATTTATGTGATTATAATTGTGAGAAACATTTAAGATATACAATTTATAAGGTTCAGTTTATTCAGTATTTTAATTTTGTTTGGTGAGTAGTGATCTTGAGAAAGACTTGATTTTATAAACAGGTAGTGTTTCTTTTATAATTTTACAGGAAATGAATTCCAGATTTTAGGGCCTTTTATGTGCATTGAGTTTTTTGCATAGTGTGAGATGGACACGAGGAACACAAAGAGTGATCTGTTGCCTTGTGTTATGTCATGTGTTCTGTTGAGGTTGCAAGAGATGTTTGAGGGGAGGGTTAATATCAGAGCTAAGTGTTCTATGTATGTAATAAGGAGCAGTAAATAAGCAAATGATGAGTTTGTATGGTGAGTAGGTTTAGTGTAATTAAAATTGGTGGAGTGTGCTGCCCTGTAGTGAGAATTATGTTATTCTAACTGCAGCCTTTTGTTGGGTAAATTAGTGGTTCTGAGAATGGTTTTAATTGTTGTTGAGCCCCATGCACATATTCCCATAGGTGGAGGATATGGTATTAAGAGAGTGATATAGGGCCAGGAGGGGGGCTGATTGTGGAACATAGTAAACCTTACTTCGATCAGTATCCCCAGTCCTTGGAATTTCATAGAAATTTGATGTAATAAGTGTATGTAATTTTGAGTCTATTATCATGGTTGATTCCTAAGAATTTTCCCCTCTGTTAGCTTTGCTATAGGTTGACGTTTATCATTATGTTATGAAGAGGGACATCTGTAGCTCGTTAACCAAACTGAAATGAAGTAGGTTTTTGTCAATGTTTAGTGTAAGTTTGTTAGTCCTCATCGCAGGTAGATATTTTCTGTAATTCGGTATTTTACAGTATTGGCTAGCGTGACTTGGCTCAGGTGAGAGAGACGTATGTAGTGTCATCTTGCAAATAGTGTGGGATTAGTAATTGCGCAGCATTTGGAAGGTCATTTATGTATAGGAGAAAGAGCAAGGGCCAAGGACACTCCCTGCGGACACACCAACTTTAATTGGTTGCGGCAGAAGAGTTTGCCCCATTTGCGTACACAATTGGCTTCTGTTGCTGGAGTATGACTTGAGGTTAGTTTTGAGAGAGTGCCCTCTTATAACCATAGTGTGATAATTTTAACGTGGAGCAAGTCCATGGTCAACCTGTATCAAAAGCTTTACGTAATCCAATGAAGATCCCCAGTGGAGACTTTCTATTCTCATATTGCAGTGTATATATGTACTAGCATGTGTATAATACATCAATTATATTTTTATTCGGCCCTGAATCCAATTTGGCAGGGTTGAGTATGTTTGGGAGAAAAGGTAGAGTAGATTCGTTTATGAATTAATTTTTCGAAGATTTTTGAGAGAGGGTGTAAGCTGGATTTTGGCCTAAAGTATTCACTCTGTATTGGTCCCACCTCCTTTGTGGATCGGGGTGACCCGTGCTATTTTGAGTACTGTAGGGAAGGTGAGGATTCAATGAGATTTGTTTAAAGAGTGTTGCAATGATTGGTGATAGAACATGTTGACACTTTTTTGTATATAAAGGGTGGAAGGTATTTAAATCTCCGCCTTGTTATTAGTGCGTTGATAATAAGGGAGACTTCGTATGGGTGTAGTCGGAGCTAGGAACAGTGTGTTCGGGTAGTTGCCGGTGAGGTAGTCATTTGGTGGGGTATCTGAGCTTGGGATTTTATTGGCAAGGTTATGTCCTATAGTGGAGAAGAAATCATTGATCTGTTTTGCTGTTTCTCTGTTGGTGGGAGTTGGGTTCATCTGATTTTTGCTATTTATTTCGCAAATTCCGTGATATCTTTTTTGTTCCAGAATTTCTGATAGGGTTTTCCAGGTCTTTTTTATATCACCGCACCTTCGTAAGTTGGATAATCTGTTCTCATAATACAATTTTTTTGCCCTTCTTATCAGGCTGGTTAGGATTGACGAGTATGTTTTTGTTTGGTCTCTGGTTATGTGACCCCATTCTGTACTGTTTTTCAATTGGTTTTTTTGTATTTATGGATTTGAGAATGCGGGGACTTAGCCAGGGACTGTTACATCGCTCTTAGGCTGTCATCTCTTTAGTTTTTTAGGGCAGTGCTTGTTAATCGAGGTATTGGTCTTTTTTAGAAAATTATAATACATTCGTCAATATCGGTATAGATTACTAGGCTCAGTGTGCCAATCAATGTTGCTCCCTGCTGTTTTGTAGGAAGTTAATAATGGCTGCCTCATTGTGGAAGTTGAAGGTGACTTTAGTATGACCCTTGGGGTAGTTTATACCACGAGTTGTTATGAGGAAATAGGTAGTGTCTGGTGGTATTATCTGTAATTATGCAGATTTTAAAGGGGATATGGGTGGGGAGGAATAAATGGGATTAGGTTTAGGGTTTCAAAATAAAGAGTTAGAGCTAAAGAAGGATAGCAATAATGTTGAAGGATAAGCTATGGCAGAAAGAGGACTATATATGTATTAATTCAAGGATTATGTTAAGTAAAATAAAGATTGGGATGTGAAAAGTGGGTTATAATAAGCTGTTAATCACCTTGGAGAAGAGAGAAGTGTAGAGGGAGAGAGAGAGATTTGGGAAATGTTGAGTGAATCGGGGGATTTTGAATCAAGTGTGAGAGTAATGGTGGTTGAGGATTTCATGCTAAAGTGGTAAAAATGTATGGAGGGAGAAGTAGGTAATTGGGGGTGCCAGGGGTAAATGGTAAAATGGGGAGCCTTTAATTGACCTAAGTGGGTGGGGGTAAGAAAAGAAAATTTGGTAATAAGTAATACTATTTTTATGAAAAAAGAGGATAAATAAATATACAAGGTATGATGTAGCACGTAATGAAAGTAGATTATTAGATTATGTATTGGTGGAATAAAAGTTGAAGGTAAGGCCTCCAGGATTTACATGTTTAATAGAAGGGGCAACAGAATTATCGGATCATTATTAGTTGAGCTACAGTAGAGTAAGAAGGTAGATGGAAAAGAGGAAGGTGGCAACAACAGTAAGAGGGAGGTGAAAGTGTATAAAACTAAGGGAGGAGGAAGTTCGGGTGGAGATATAAGCGACTATTGGCAGAAAAGTGTGGGATAGTGCAAAGATGAGTAATGGGGGGTTTTTGAAGAGGTTGGAAATAGTTTTAAAAATACAGTATTAGAAGTGGGGCAAAAGTTTGTGGTTATAGAGGGTGGTGCAGGAGGAAAGAGGAGTGATTGTGTGAAATGATGAAGTAAAGGGTGAGATAAAAGAGAACAAGGTAGCCTTATGAGTTTTTTTTAACAAAGCAGAAGTGTTATAAGAAGAGCAGAATAAATGGAGAGTAAAATAAAGGTAAAGAGAGTGGTGAGAGAGTGCAAAAGGAGAGCAGATTGATAGGTGGGAGAGGCAAGTCAAGAAATTTTAAATGAAAATAAGAAAAAATTTTGGAGTGAGTTACAACAAGTAAAGAAAGCCAAGGAAAATAAGGATTTGTTCAGTTAAATAAAACAGAGTAGGGGAGTTCCAGTAGATGGGGAGAATGGAGGTATTAGTAGAAGGCGAGAATATATGATGAACATATAAATGTTAAGGAAAAACAGAGGCAGTAATTTCATGCCCTGGTCAGGGAGGTATACCATCTTTTAGGAGTGAAGAAAGCAGAATGTAAGTGAGGGGGAGGTACGTGAGGCATTACGAAAAATAAAGGGGTAAAGCAGCTGGAACTGATGGGATCAATACAGAAATGTTAAAAGCAGGGGGGAAAATAGAGTTGGAGTGGTTATGTACTCTTTTTGTTCAATAAATGTATGAAAGAGGGAAGGTACCTAGGGAATGGCGGAGACCCATGTATAGTCCCCTTTAAAAAAAGGAAAGGGGACAAAAGAGACTGTAAAAAATTATAGAGGAATAAGCCTTACTGAGTATACAGGAAAAGTGTACGGTAGGGAATAAAATTAAAAGAATTAGAGGGAAGAGACAGAATGTAGGATTTGCGATTGAGGCAAGGAGGTTAATTCAGCGTGGGTAGGGATGTGTAGATCAAGTGTTTAACATTGAAGCATATAATGTGAACAGTATTTAGATAAAGTTAAGGTAGGGAAGTTTTTATTGCATTTATGGATTTAGAAAAGGCATATGATAGAGTGGATAGAGGAGCAATGTGGCAGAGTTGCAAGTATATGAATAGGTGGTACGTTATTAATGCTGTAAAGAGTTTTTTATGAGGATAGTGAGGCTCAGGTTTAGGGTGTGTAAAGAGAGGGAGACTATTTCCCGAAAAAAGTAGGTCTTAGTGACAGGGGATGAGTAATGTCACCATGGTGTGTTTAATATATTTATAGATGGGGTAGTAAAGGAAGTAAAAAAGCTAGGGTGTTTTCGGGAGAGGGGTGGGATTAAATTTTGGGGAATCAAATTCAAAATGGGAATTGACACATTTTACTTTTTGCCTGATGATACTGTGCTTATGGGAGATTCTAAAGAAAAAATTACAGAAGGGTATGGATGAGTTTGGGAATGTGTTAAAGGTAGAAAGCTGAAAGTGAACATAGAAAAGATAAGGTGATGAGGGGTGTCAAATGATTTTTAGATAAAGAAAAATTGGATATCAAATTGGGGAGGAGGAGTATGGAAGAAGTGAATGTTTTCAGATACTTGGGAGTTTGACTTGTCGCGGATGATTTATGAAGGATGAGGATAATCGTAAAAAAGATGAGGGAAAAAAGTGAGTGGGTGCGTTGAGGTATATTGGAGTTCAAAAAACGTTATCTATGGAGGCCAAGAAGGGAATGTTGAAAGATAGTAGTACCAAACTTTTAAGGGGGTGTGAAAGCTTTGGTGGTAAATGCACGCGGGAGACGTTGGAGGCAGGGGAATGCCCTGTTTAAGGGCAATGTTGGTGAAAAATATTATGCAGAAAATTCGGAGTGGGGAAATTAGGAAATAGGTGTGGAGTTAATAAAAGTATTAGTCAGGGGGGCAGAAGAGGGGTTGTTAGGTGGTTGGTCATTTAGAGAGAATGGATAAAAGAGAAGACAGGAAAAGCATATAAATCTATAGGGAAGGGAAAGGCGGGGTAGGGGTCGTCTCGAAAGGGGTTTGGAGAAAAGGGGGAAAGGGGGTTTTTTGGGGCGAGGGCTTGGACTTCCAGCAAGCGTGCTGAGGTGTTAATGGGAGTAAAGGGAAAACGAAGATACTTGGGACCTGACGATCTGTTGGAGTGTGGCGGGAAAAATTTTTGTAAAGGGTTTCGGGAAAACCCGGTTATTTTATATAGTCGGACTTGAGTCCTGGGAAAAGGGGAAGTACATGCCTGCACTTTTAAAGGGGGGGTTTGGGATATTTGGGAGTTTGGAGGGATTTTTATCTTTTTGTGTATGCTTTTAGATGTTGTATTCTGGCACCCTGCAAAAAAAATGAAATGGCGAGTGTGGTAAAAATGTTTAATGATGATGAAAGAATTTTTTTTTTGGGGATTTTCTTTCTTGTTTGGGTCACCCTGCCTCGGTGGAGCGGCCGCTTGTTGAAAAAAAAAAAAAAAAGGTGTTGGGCCAGTGTGATCAAATAGGGGAAAAACTAGTCTCTGTAACTCTTTTAGGTTTTGTTACTGTTGGTAGTAACTACAGTTGTCATTTTGTTTGTGAATTCAAAATAAAGTGTGGGTCTGGTCTTGCAGGGATTTATATTTAAGTCATGAGAGTAGTAAGTGATCTTTTTTCAGCGTGCATCAGTTATCATATTCTAGTTTTGACTAAATTGGTAAAGTTTGATGTGGAACCCGAGTGTTTTTTCAATGTGAGAGGGTTTTTGTAGGTTTTTTGGATTTTAATTTAGTATTAAAATTCCCCAAAGTTCTCCCCCGTGCAAGTATTAGTGATAATTTAGTTGGCTGAGTAGTATATGGCTGTGCCACCCCCTTGTTTTGGGCTGGCCTACAGTTGTGTATGGGGTTGTAACCAGGAATGGCAAGACATCTGTACTTTCAGCTTTTGCCAGGTTTTTGTTAGTGTAATGTGGACATGTTGGCTGTAAAGGGAATTTAGAATGCTATGAATCATCGAATGCTTGCTTAAAGATCTGATATTGTAGTTAAAGATAGTTTGTTGTTGTTGGCACTGAGAAGTGCCCTTTTTATGTTTGCATGTAGTAAATTTCGTAATGCTTATTCATTTAAGTCATTAAATAAGAGGGTTGAAGCAGTGGTGGTAAGCATCATCAGTCAGTATGGCCTTTGTTTTATGCTGAGTGAGTTAAAAAATTTATCCTCTGCGCTCTTCCAAACATTTCACAATAATTCATTGAGTTTGGGTGCTTGTTGATTGACTGTGACTGCTCATAATTAACCATGGGCCCAAATAAATTGGTAAAGAAACCTGAGAAGCTCACGAAAGATTGAAGAAAGAAATTATATAAAAATACGATGGCAGTGGTTGGAGCAGTACAATATTTTACATGTTCTCAGGTAACGTATTTTTAGATGGTCATGAGAAACATAAGAAAGGAGAACACTGCAGTAGACCCTGTTGGCCCATACAATTCAGGTCCCATCACAAATCCAGCCCAATAACATAATAAATGCTACCCAAGCAATAAGCTTTGAACTTCACTACTCGCATGCAAGACCCATTCAAACCAACCACCTCTTCACTTGTGTATTTATCCAACCTAAATTGAAGCTACCCAAGGTTTTAGCTGCTATGACCGTGCATAGCTTTAAAAAGAGATTGGACAAATATATGAGTGGGGAGGAGCATGTACTTATTTACATGTATTCAATAATTAATTCCATTTTGTTATTTTATTATATTCCCTGGCAAAATATTGGGCACCAAACATTCGCGAATTTTTTCAACCATTCACGAGCTCTTGATCCCCTCACCCCGCGAATGTTGAGGGAGACCCTGTCGTTTGGCTTTCTTATTACTTTGGAGAGACTGATGAATAGTGTTTAAGAATATCTTTGTGTATTAGCCCCTATCTATATTGCTTTTCATATGGTGTTTCTTATAAATGGAAATTTTCAGAATGGTGCTGGTTAGCCCATGGCAACCAAGCCATTTATTTTGTGATCTGTTTCGTTTTTTATAGGACATGTTTTGTTGTACAGTCTAAGTATTTGTCTTAAAAAAATGTCTGTCCAGTCGTCAATACCATTGGCATTGGAAGAATCTGTAGGACCAGTCAACAGTCCTGAATGTCTGCTGTGAAATTCTTATTGAGGCCCTCGTCCATGGAGTCAAATGAAACTTTGTTGTATTCGAGTGGTGGCTTTACAAATGTTTGCTAAGAGGAAGTTGGGTAATGATCAGTAGTGCTGTCCGTCATTATCCCTGATTTTAAGGGGGCTAGTATATTGGTCCATATGTGGTTCCTATTATGGTTGCACTTGTCCAGTCAGCCTGGTTGTTTAGCTTTGTTTGGGATGAGAATGTGTTGTTCAAATTGTTAATGAAATCAGTTACAGTCTGATCAACTGGTAAGGCCCAAGGTTGAATATTGAGTCTCCAGCTAAGAGAAGCCTGGTGCTTGTTCATTTGTCTGTTTGATATTATGACTTAGATTCCTCAGTGAAGTTTGGGATGTTGTTTTGTTGGGGGGTATAATCCGGTAAATAATGGCACCGATTGTTATAGGCGTCTTGAGTTTTATTCAGTAAAATAGTAAAAAATGTAAGTCCCCAATTCATCACTAAAGCAATTAGTACTAAACAAATAGTGTTAGAGTAAAGATTTGCAGTACCACCCCCAACTAGGTATGGTCTGCAGTTGTGGATTGCTGTGTAACTCCTGTAGTGTGTCCTGCATAAGCCAGGTCTCAGTAAAATAATGCAGGAGAAGTGTCGTTTAGTGACTCCAAGGAGTCCAAGGAGGTCCAATAGTGTTTTGCTTAAGCCTGAGTTGTAGTTGAGAACTGATAACTTTGAGCAGTGTTCAGGATAGTGCTGGCTAGTAATGCAGTGTAATAAAGGCAGTATACTTTCCAATAAGTTTTGATATGTGTAAATTATGGAGGTTTAGATCATGGTCAACGTGAATCATTCATCTTATAGGTTTAAGATAGTGTTGTTTATATCCTGTATTTATGTGGTGAGTTCTAATACTGATTTCCTGTAGTGGTGGAGGCATGGACAAGTATATCGCTCAAGCACTTTGGACACATAGAGTATAGTCACTAATAATTTTTTTTATTTTTTTTATATTATCACACTGGCCGATCCCCACCAAGGCAGGTGGCCCGAAAAAGAAAACTTTCACCATCATTCACTCCATCACTGTCTTGCCAAAGGGTGCATTAGCACTACTGTTTTTAAACTGCAACATAACACCCCTCTTTCAGAGTGCAGGCACTGTACTTCCCATCTCCAGGACTCAAGTCGCGTCCTGCCGGTTCCCTGAACCCCTTCATAAATGTTACTTTGCTCACACTCCAACCGCACTCAGTATTAAAAACATTTGTCCTCCATTCAACTCCTATCAAACACGCTCACGCATACCTGCGGAAGTCCAAGCCCCGTCGCACACAAGAACCTCCTTTACCCCCTCTCTCCAACCTTTCTAGGCCGACCCTACCCCGCCTTCCTTCACTATCAGACTGATACCTCTTGAAGTCATTCTGTTTCACTCCATTTCTCTCTACATGTCCGAACCACCTCAATCAACCCTTCCTCAGCCCTCTGGCCAACCGTTTTGTAATCCCGCACCACCTCCTAACTTCCAAACTACGAATTTCTCTGCATTATATTCACACCACACATTAGCCCTCAGACATGAAATCTCCACTGCCTTCCAGCCTTCTCCTCGCTGCAACATTCCATCACCCATCTTCACACCCATATAAGAGCGTTGGTAAATCTATACACTCATACATTCCCCTCTTTGATATTGTCCCTATGTGTTGGTGCTAGAAGAGCTCTAAAGTACAACTAGGTATAAACTAATACTATAAAAAAAAATTGCAAGAGGCCACCATCTCTTCTTGTAAATTGCACTAACTAAAGGTCTAATATAATTAATGTTAGTGTTGTCTATGTATTGAGCTAGAATGACTAAAGTACAACTAGGTATAGTTAGTTTAGAGTTTGTCTATATATTGAGCTAGGAATGAGCTAAAGTGCAACTAGGTATAAAACTTATAATATAAAAATACGAATTAAAATGTACTGCCAGTTGCACTAGGGTCCTGATATAAGTTGTTAACAGACAAGAGTATAACTAGATGTAAATTGACATAATAAAATTCAAAAATTATAGTACCAAAAGCATAATAAGTAACAAAATAACAATGGCCAATGATTTGGTTGTAAATATGATAGTAAGATGGTAGACAGTACACAGTACAAATGATCTATAAAGGTTTAGAGTTTGAATATACATACAAACTTGAAAATTTGGCAACAAAATGTTTATGAAAAGTATAAAATAATGAGTAATGTAACAAAAGTAAAAAAAGCTGTAAGTAAAATATGGTGTTTAATTAAATTAGTAAGTAATAATGATTACAAAAAAAGATTAATTAGTCAAAAAAAATATAATGAAAAAGTAATTATTAATGCAAGAGAGTGGACCCCCCCCGCAATAACAATCTTAGTTCAATCCCAGAAGTCTGTGCTGGTGCCGTTATAACCGAATTTGTTCCCATAAGAGATATGTGAAGTAGATTAGTCCGATTCAGACCCCAAAATACACTTCAAAAGCACTTACAAAAATACACTTACATAATTGGTCGCGTGACTGATCGTTATGCGGGGGTCCCTGTATTAAATTTTAAGAACAGTTATTTGATTCAGTATTGCACTGTAATATACTAGAGGTTAATTTGGCAGTACAAGGTCTTTAAGAGTACTCTAAATAGCACATTTGGTATTATAACAGGCTATGTAGTTAGACAAGTAATGGTAATTAAATGATGTCAAAAGTGTTTAAAGTAAATTGTACTGAATGTAAAAATGGTGATTAATTTATTAATTTTAAGTAAGTAATATCAATTAAAGTATTTAAAAAAATATGAGGAAGTAATATGGACAGAGAAAGTATCAATTCAGCTAATATTTAAGCAACAATAGTAAATAAGAAAATTACCTAAGTGACTTATGCTTACTAAAAAATCCATAATGAGGGTTCAGTTGATTATTTAATTACTAAAGAGATTTTATTTTTCTAATGAAAATTTGAACAATAAGGGGCAAAACATACACTTACACACATAGGCTTTTGGGGTTGGACATTGTTAAGTTAGTTCACTGTAAGATTAGTTTTTTCCCACTGAGAAATAGTGGTAGATCATTCTCGTTTGTGATTGTGCACAGTTTTCCTAGCATTTTGTTTTTCCTATCAGAAATTTCCTATCCCTGTGAAGCATTGGTTTATTGTGGTCATTATTCTCCGCTAAAGTTTTCAGACTGATACAAGTTTGTTCTGACGGTTTTTGTAAGACACTCGTTTTATGTAGACCTCTTACTTTACTTAAATAGATGCAGTTATTAAGTCTTTTTTCCTGTCATGTTGAGTGGAATCAAAGCATAAGACCTTTTTTCTGCCATGGGATCCTAGTAAACCTGGCTTCCTTTATTTCTTGACTCTGGTGACTGTAACACTTGGTTGGTCCTTTTATATCTGGATAGTAATTTCTTTACTGTTTTGTTTGGGTTAATATCACTGGAAAAAGTGGACTGTTAACTATACTGCATCCGAATAGTTTATCTTGCTCAGTTTTATCTTCTTGGAGACAAAGTTAGTCACTGAACTGGTTATCTAGTTGTTCTCATTCATTTACTGCTTCTCAACTCTTTGTATTAAGAGCTGAATTATTTGTTCTGTATGGGCTATCTATGAATGTTTGATGGTCTTGCCCATAGTTAAGTCATTCCTGGTGGTTGATAACTATCGGTTCAAGACTGAGGATTTTTTGTTCTCAAGTAGGTCAATCCGTGTCTTGTTTTGTAGTGTCTCTCGAAGATCATATGTTCAATAAGCTAAGGTGAGATGCAGTGACTTTAGGGTCTCTGGATCGTGTCATACCTAAGACTACTTGGTAGGTTGATTCCGGGAAGAAGAGAGGTGTTGGGGGTGGAAGCAGCCGATTTTTGTTGTTATTGTTGTGGTGGCGCCTTGAGCGGTGGTGAGATGGGTGGTAGCTGGGGCCGGCATCGTCCTGGGGTACACTTGTTGAATAGATTGATTTTTCAGTGTTTTCTTGCCTGCCCTATGGTGCTGTTTCCTCTGAATTGCGCCCCTAATACGACAGGAATTTTGTAGTACAGAAGAAGTTGAGTTATACAAAGCTTAGGGTTACGTTGTTCGCTGGCAGCCGGTGTTGCTTTGGTTTGAGGCAGTCTTCCTTTGATCTCTGTGATTTTTCGATTTGTAGGTTTCACTGATGGTAATCTTTGGTCATTCTGGTGCTATGTTGGGTAGTGCAGTTTTGCTTGTAACTAGTCATCATAGAAGCATGTGGCCTGATAGTTGGAGAAAAGTACGGACTTGGAGGTTCGCAGCTGTTGCTGGCGCTGCTGCTGTCACCTGCCTTCGTAATACAGTGACCAGAACTGAAGCAGCATATCAATGGAGGCCTAACGAAGATATATAGAGTATGAAGTTAAGTCTCCCCGAAATGCCTCAGCAATGATAGTGGGCTTTCGTTGCTCCAATCATATTTGAATTTATAAAAACACATATTGTCCTTTGCTAAAAAATAAATATTTTATTTATTATTTAAGGGAACTCCCTTGAGGTGGAAGTTCGCATCCTGAACGTGCGTTCTATCCAGAAGCAAAAAGTTGACTGAAAGAACATTCGTATCCTAAAAAATTTGCATAGTGGGGCGTTTCATAAGCTGAGGTTGCACGGTAATTGAAAAGACTAGATAGTACAGTGTTCCCTCAATTTATCGTTTTTCTTACAATCCGTTCCTGGAAGTGGGACTATTATAGAAATAGACGATTTTCGAATCACTTTTCCCCCAGAGAAATACAGTGTCCCTCGTTGTCATAGTTTAATCCGTCCCGTGGAGTTCTACTATTATCGAAATCTACGATTTGCGAATCGAATTTTCCCGCATAAGAAATGGATGTAAATATCAAAAAATCCATTCCTGACACCCAGAAGTACGTATAACAAAAAATTTTTTAACATGAAATATATTGTAGTACATAAACAATACAATGGGAAATGATGGAATGAAACATTAACTGCTATAACACTTACCTCTATGGAGATTTCTTCTTAGTGTATGGGAGACCTGGAGGAGAAGAGAGATGGTATTGTTTTACAGTTTGGAAGAGGACTGAATCCCCTTCCAGCAACACTCAGTACCAATTTTCTTTTCTGGGTTGCTTCTCTTCTCTTGTTCTTATGCACTAGGACCTCATGTGATAGTCACGGGAGTCGCTGTCTCGCCAAATAACTGTGGAGAGAGCTCTGTTTTCTGGCGCTCTTTAAGCACTTCCCAAAAATGGCCGAAGACTTTGTCACTGTACATGTTGCCAATATGGCCTTGCAACAACTTGTCTAGGTGATGTTTTCTCCATAAAGCCTTTCATCTTACCCCACATAGCAAAAATCTCTTAATTTCTGAAGAATGTACCTTCTACCATCTCTATTCCTCCTCCTCTGCAGCAAGATTCTGACTGATTGATCTGTTGCTGTTCCTGCTGAAGCTCTTGCAACACTCAGTGGTGATCTCTTCATTGTGTCTTCCACAATCTCATCCACATCCTCGCATAACGCACATCCAACCCATGAACTCCCCAGTGCCACAATTGGATTTAACAACAGACATAGCACATCAGGGTCAGTCCCCAAACCCTTCAAAATCCCTCTTGTCGACACAATCCAGGCCACTAGATTTTCTTTGGAGCCATGGTAGCTTATTTAGTACTTGCAAGCACTAAAATGAGTAATTATTATGAAAATATTTCGTAGGAGCACGTGAAGGGACCTTCACTCACTTTGGTAAACATGCCTACTGGCTGGGTAGGAGGCCGCCCCGGCTTCCCACCGTGCGTACGCGTCCTGGATGAACTACTATTCGCGAGTCAACCTATGATTAGCGAGCCTTAGTTATACGAAATATCTCTATGATTTCGAAATCTATGATTCCCGAGAACTACGAAAAATGAGGGACCACTATAATGTAAATACGAATTAATCGTTTCCTGACACCAGAAGTATTAAAACAAAAAATTTTTTTATCATGAAAAAGATTGTAGTACCTAAAACAATACAATGGGACATGATGAAAAACATTAACAGCATAAACACTTTTACTTTACTGCGATTCTTCTTAGTGTATTAAGACAATAGTAAGGAAATCCCACTATCATTAGCGCCAGAACATATCGTCAGCCCTTCTTATTTTTTTTTTTCATAGGCTTGTGTCCCCTGGCAGTGCCAGGTGCTGGTAGACAACAACACTCAGGCAGTCCTACCGTCCAACCCCCCCCGCCCCGCCCCCCCGGGGCCCCCCCCCGGGGGGGGGGGGGGGGGGCCAAGTGGGGGGTGTTAAAATGTAGCCCGTAATTGTTTTAACATGATGGTAGGATTCTGGTGGTCCTCCTTTTCTGTCTATAAACATGCAAGATTTCAGGTATGTCCTTGCTGCTCCTACCTTACACTTAGTCACTTACACATGCATGTACAAAGCTATATATTACACTCCCCTTGGTTTTTTCTTTTCTTACTAGTTGTTGTTTATTCCCTCTTGTCTCCATGGGGAAGTGGAACAGAATTCTTCCTCCTTAAGCCATGCGAGTCATAAGAGGCTACTAAAATGAATGTGCAAGGCTATTAAACTCTTTCTGGTGTTTACATTACTAAGTTAAAAGAAAAATTGTTTTCCGTTTTTGGGCCTCCTGCTTCGGTGGGATACGGGCCATTTATTAAAAGATGAGAGAATGGAAAGCACAGTATTTGCGAAGGCACTCTGAAGTGAGTCTGTATTAGTGAGGTATGCCTGCATGTAAATCAGTTGCATTATAGGGCTACTCAAGAATGTGCAGCATGTCAACCCCAAGGAAGACTAAAATTACCAGTCCAGTGCTCTTAACAATGCTGAATCATGTAGGCTTACATTAAAATGCCTTTTAAACCATTTATATTTCATGTGCAAGAAGTTACCATAACCGACCACTGCAACCATAGCTGTAAGTCTTGTGAAAAAGTCCTCCTCAACCAACATGTCCAAGGACAAATATCTATGTTTCTCAGTACCTGCTAGTGATTAACAGAACTTTATTAAACATTTGTAAATAATTCTTAAATAAGTGCTGCTGTGTATTATTTCCATGAGGAAATAATGTTCTTTTTAACACTTTGCATTTCTTTTTCAAATTACTATCTCTCGCTTCTTCTTTTCTTTCAACACACCGGCTCAGTATCCCACCGAAGGGGGGTGGCCCAAAAGGAAAACGAAAGATTCTCCTTTTACATTAGTAAATATATACAGGAGAAGGGTTACTAGCCCATTGCTCCTGCAGTTTAGTCGCACTCTTACAACACGTATGGCGTACAGGGAAGAAGTTCTGTTCTCACTTCCCCATGAGATAAGAGGAAAACGACAAGAACCAGAACTAGAAGAAAATAGAAGACCCAGAGGGTGTGTATATATATGCATTGTACATGTATGTCATGTGACCTAAGTGTAAGTAGAAGTACAAGACGTACCTGAAATCTGCATGTTTTATGAACGGAAAAAAAGACACCAGCAATCCTTCATCATGGTAAAAACAATTACAGGCTTTCCGTTCACACTGACTTGCGGCAGGATGGTGTACCTTCCCTCAGGTGGTGCATGTCTGCCACCTACTACCAAAAGAATTATATTCTCATTCCAATACATAATATATAGATTTTTTTTTTTTTTGTTTTTTTTTTTTTTTTTTTTTTTTTTTTTTTTTTTTTTTTTTTTTTTTTTTTTTTAACAGTTTCCAAGGAATCTTTCTTAGATATGGGAAGTAAAGATTTTGATGTGTGAAGAATGGCTGAAATGTGTTGCACATGTGCAGGAAAACAAAATATTGAACAGTTTTCTTGCCACATTTCAGATTTCCTGGGAAGATTGTCGCAATTATTACTTGTTATTGAGACAGCTTTACACAACAGGATGCGGACTGTCAAACGGAATATAGAGATTTGCAAGCCTTTCCCTACATGGAAAAAATGGCTGAAGTATATTCAATGGTTTCACAGCCAAGATTTGTAGTAGTTTGTGAAAAAATGACACACGGTATTGAACGGACACAGATGATCTCAGGGAGAACACAGTGCTTTTTTTACTGTATATCTAAAATACACCAAGAACTCACTATTCACGCATTCTTTCTTTTTCTCTGCTTTGTCCTCCAGTAATCTTTATTCACTAATATAAAAAGCTTAACCCTTAAATGGTCCAAATGTATAATAGGTTTTTCACATCTGAAAGTATTTTATAAAAATTGTAGATCTTCGTTTTTGTTTACATTGAAAACGTGTAAAAAAACTTTTTATCTACATTTTTTTTTGTTATATTTGAAAATATGAAAAAAAAGGTTAGATCTACTTTTGGTACACTACGAATTTTGAACGTCGATCTTTTTTGGGACCGTTTAAGGGTTAAAAATACCTAAGATCCTAATAACAAAATGGTAGTTCATTGTTTTCCTCTGAGCACACTGTTGTTGTACTTGCTACATTGTATGATACACTGAATTTGTTTTTTCCCAACAGATTCCTCCATACCTGATAATTGTTTTGTCCAAAATGTTTTTGTCCATATTGTTTACGTTTTGGGATATCCCTGAGTCATGCCCTAAACTTGATATTATTAAATCTCTTCACTGTCTAGACTCCAAGTTGTGTTTGTCAGGTTTTACACAAAGATTAAAAAAAATACAGTTTAGATATAGTTAAAAATAAACACTGAAACATTCCAGCCACTTACACATTTACCTTTGTTCATAATCACAACACATATACCTCTTATATAACACTTCCTGTTACATGTATTTACCTGTTAGTCCCTCAGAGATCACCCCAACGCCTGGTCCTAGACCAGCCTCCTGGTTGCTGTCTGATCAACCAGATTGTTGGTGCCCACCAACTGTAGCTCATTGTATGCTTTGCACCCTCCATTTTGAATCCATCATTTGCCAAATAAATGAAAAATAAGTTCTACCATATTTCTCGGATTACGAAATATAACCATGAATGACTTGTATGGTTTAGGCTGTCCCAGGTAAGTTACCCCCTTTAGTGTCCAGAGGCCAAATTCAAAGTTGAGAGCCAGGGTCCTAAGAATTTTTTGAAAAAAAAAAAAAAAAAAAAAATATCTTGGCAGATTATAGATCATTTTCGGAAGGTAATAAAAAAAAAAATCCAATCAGTAATTTTATTGGAGATAGTAGAGGGCGATAAGTTACACCTCAATGACTGGTGGCAGCAACATCTGCAACTACCGTAAAATCGCATTTTTTTTATTTGTTTTTGTTACTTTTTTTCCTTTTCTATATTTTTTTTTTCCCAGTAACTTTTGTGGCCTATGAGACCAATAGAATGTTTAATTGTACATTCATTGTATTCAACAGCAATAACTGCTCTAATTTGTTGACCATTATATGCTTACATAGCATGTTTACAACAAAAAACATGCAAAAAATGTTGTTATATTAGTAATGTTTCTATTATATATTTACATATGTATAGTCACTGGGCATGTTTTCCTAGAACTGCTGCAGTCTGTGAAAGTCTTTGAAACAAGGTGTCATGCAATGGCCATGGTGTCTTACTCATCTGTGGACCAATGAGTTTAATTATGCTTATAGACATGAGGGCTAGGCTTATTTTGCATTGGGCTGGAGCAGCATGTTCTGGCACCCATATGTACATTGTACCCAGTGGTACCAGTTGTAACATATGGTACTGTATGTATTTATATTATGCTATAGTCATAGGCTTAGGCATTATTGTTACGGTTTGGCCATCATATCGGGCATCATTGGACCTGTAGTGTGCGGATTAACGAGTTTCCATGGATTAACAGATTGGTTAGTTGAATACACCTTAAATTAACCTATCAACAGAGACCACTCTTTGCTACATCTTCTCATTTTCATCACTGCTTTCTCCTCACTGGCTTGCTGCTGTGGATTTACATCCTCGTGCACAATGTTTTAAGTTAGTATAATGATAAATTTGAGTCAATATAATGATTGAAAATTGAAATTATGCTAGCCAAAACATTAGTGCAGGAAATATACTGATGGAACCAGATAATTGAATTGCCAGATTAGTGAATGCTGACCTGTACAAAAAAACATTCAATTCAGCCACAGATGTCTTCCTTCCCCATGATACCGATGCGTTTTTACCTAGAACTGCTGAGTCAGTGGCTTGGAACCCAGACTCACTCTCGGTCTCGCTGGTGCCTCATGCTACACGCAACATGCTGTATGCTTGTGGCACCATATGGTACAGGTAACAAGGACCCTAAATGAAAAAGTCACTTAGTCTGACTTTTTTGGGTTATCCTCGGTTTCTCCACATACATGCTGCTATGTATGATGATCTATGTATAGCTCTATTTTTGTGTATACCTGATAAACATACTGGAGTTGAATGTTGGCATATCTTAATTTTCATTACTTAGTTAGTAGCCTTCTCGTTGGATCCTAAAATACTATGAAAAATTCTAACGTATAACTGGACCAGGATACCGACTACTTATTACAAAATCCAGCAACAGGCAGCAGCTAAGAGGCAGACCTTTTCTAGTATTCAACTGGAGATGACTATGCTATATAGATATCTTTTTTTTTTTTTTTTTTTTTTGTAAGAATGGGGCCTGTCTAGGAAGGCTTTTGGTCTAAGGTGTTGGAAATTGTCTAGTTGACATACTAGTAACTCTATGGTCAAACACTTTTGAGTTATTTCTTGATCTAAAGACTTTGAGTTTAGTCTTGTACAACATAATAAGTGTATGTTCATGCCCAATCTCTTGATTCAAGAGATGGAAATACTGTAATGAGCTCTAGCTCAAGACAACCAACACAAATATAACGGTGTAAAGTAAATTCCCATAAGGATGACAGGCATCCAAATCACTTTCTTGGTAGTGTTTCTTATTTTTGTGATGTATGTAAAAGTGAAACACTTTTAATTGATACTCTGACCTTGTCGAAGATAAGTACGGTATACTTCAGACTTGTTGGCAAGTAACCAAATATCTTGGGGTACTTTATAACAGGAATTACACAGCAGAAACTGTCAGAGCATTAAGTTAAAGATACAAGTGAACCTTGACTATGATTATCCGCAGCTTACGAGTTTTTTGAGATACGACCGTCCCTGGGTCAATTAGTTTGCACTGAGTTTACTTTGAACGCAAAACCTGGACACCTCGCTTGTTTATTCTATGATTCCATGCTTTAATTCCATGGAATCATCCTCTTTTTCTTCTCAGCACTGTCCTTTACACTTACTTTCTTAGGACTCAGTGCTTAGAAAAATTAAATTTGGCAATGACTGTCAAAATGTAAGCAAAGCATGAATAAACTGCTCCCTCATGAGTAATCAGTGCAATGTGTTTGGCAGCATTTGTTATTATAAGAATAATAATTATTTTCTTTCTTCTTTCACGTACCGGGCCGAATCCCACCGAGGCGTGGTGCGCCAAAAGGAACAACCAAGTTTTCGTCCTTTTACATTTAGTAAATATATACAGGAGAAGAGGTTACAAGCCCCTGCTCCCGCCATTTAAGTCGCCTCTTACAACCGGCATGCTTATGTAGAAGAACTCTTTCCACTTCCCCATGAGATAATAGAAATAAACATAGAATAAGAATCATAGAAAGAAAAATAGACGAAAACCCAGAGGGTGTGTATATATATGGCTTGTACATGTATGTGTAGTGTGACCAAATGTAAGTAGAAGTAGGCAAGACGTACCTGAAATCTTGCATGTTCATGAGACAGAAAAAAGGACACCAGAATCCTACCATCCTGTAAAACCAAATTACAGGCTTTCATTTACACTCACTTGGGCAGGATGGTAGTACGTCCTTGGGCGGTTGCTGTCTACCAACCACTACCTAGGATAATTATAATATTGAGTTATTATTATTATTACGGTTGTTTTTTATTATAGTACAGTAGAACCTGACTTAGGGAAAGAAAACGATTGAATTCGTTCCAAGAGCTAGCTCGTAACGCAGTTTACTCTATAATCAAATTAATTTTCCTCATTAAATTAATTGAAAAGCCAGTAATTCGTTCCTGCACACTGAGAGAGACTGAAAAAAATACTTGAAAATGACTAACATAACCATAAGAATCAAAACTAGCACAATACCATGACTGGAACGATACACAAATAACCGAACATAGAAGAAGAGCTTCCGACACCGTTTTGGATCGACTTGGACCATTTACAAAGTCCACAACAAAAAGGAGAGCATTATGGGTATACAGTGGAAACCCCCGCATAACGATAGGCATCACATAGCGATTAATCCGCAAACCGGCTGCTTTAAACGTCAAAAATTTTGCCGCGCATACCGCTTAAAAACCGTCTCACCGAGTTTCAGCCGAGAACCTCCAATGTGCGCCTCAGCCAGCCCTCACATGAGCTGCCCTGCCATAGTTTACCAGCCATCCTCCGCGTAACATCCACGCATACAATCGGAATATTTCGTATTTAACAGTGTTTTCGGTGCTGTTTCTGGAAAATAATGACCATGGGCCCCAAAGACAGCTTCTATGCCAACCGAAACACCAATAAGGTGAGAATTTCCAATAGAAATGAAGAAAGAGGATCATTGATAAGTATGAAAGCGGAGTGCGTATCGCCGACCTGGTCAGTTGACAAGAAACCCAATCAACCCATCGCTACTATTGGGGCACCAGAAAGCAATCAGGAAGCTTTGTCTGCCAAAGGTTTAACTGTGTTTCGAAACAAAGATCGCACGTGATGGAAGATTTGGAGAGACTCTTATGTGTGGATAACTGAAAAACAGCTAGCAGGAGATAGCGTCCTCAAGCGATCAATGTGAAAAGGCAGGAAGTTGCATCAGGATTAATATAAAAAAATGCCTGCAACTAGTGATGATGTGAGTGAATTTAAGGCCAGCAAGGTTGGTTTGAGAGATTAAGAAGCGTAGTGGCATCATAGGTGATACGGCAATGTGAGGCTGCCAGTTCGGACACAAAGCGGCTGAAAAATATGTGCAGAATTCAAGGAGTACATAGACAGTGAAGACCTGTAACCTGAACAAGTGTTTAATTGCGTACGAAACAGGCCAGTTTTGGAAGAAATGCCAAGCAGGACCTACATACCAGGAGGCAAAGGCACTCCCAGACATAAGCCTATGAAAGTCAGGCTTACTTTGTTGATGTGTGCCCAATGCAAGTGTGATTGCAAAGTTAAGCCTTTAGAGTGTATCAACTCTGAAACTCCCCAGAGCGATAGGCAAAAGAATGTCCTCAAGGATAATTTGTGTGTGCTGTGGAGGGCAAACAGTAAGGCTTGGGTCACTAGGGAACTTTTTCTATAACAGGTTTACACCATGCATTTGCCCCCATGTGAAAGATACTTACCTAACTGAAAAGAAATTAAACTTAAGTGCCTCCTGGTGTTAGACAAAGCCCCTGTACATCCAACAGATGTGGCAGAGTGCGACTTATTGGGGACATGAGCTTCATTAAGGTGAAGTTTGTGCCTCCTAATTACCACTTCCCTCTCCTGCATCCATTGGACCACATAGTTATGGCAAACTTCAAAAAACTGTACACAAAAAGTCTGTTTGAAAGGTGCTTTGTAGTGACTTCATAAACTCAACTACCTGCTAAGGAGACCTTTTGGAGAGAGCACTTTAATATCCTCATTGTGATTAAACCTATAGGTAAGGCCATGAGGGAGTGACTAAGCAGACCTTGAACTCTGCTTGGAAGAAACTGTGCCAAGAATGTGTAGACAAAAGGATTTTTGAAGGGTTTGAGGCTAACCCGAGAGGTTATGCCAGTTGAGGAATCCATTGTGGCATTGGGAAGTCCTTGGGATGGAGGTTAGTGGGAGGATGGTGGAAGAAGTTGGTGGAAGGAGGACAATGAAGAACTAACCACTGAAGAGCTGGATAGATCAACTTCAACACAAGAGGCCCAGACCTGAGGAAACTGTTCAGAGGAGGGAGAGAGAAATTGAAGAAGTTGCCTACTACAAGATTAAGGAAATGTGTGCAAAGTGGCTTGAAGTGCAAACCTTTTTTGAGAAAATCACCCTCACACAGCTATTGCAAGCCGTGCTGGGATTATTACACTGACAGTAGTGTGAAACACTTTTGGGATGCAAACCTTTTGGATGAAAATCACCCTCACACAGCTATTGCAAGCCGTGACTGGTGATTATTCCTGACAGTATTGTGAAACACTTAGGGAAAGTCATAAAGGAACGAGAGGTACAGGCCCAACTATGGACAGATATGTTGTGCGAAGACTTCCTGTGACTCTGAACAGGTCCTAGTGGCATTAAAAGAAGAAGGGAAGTAACCCAGAAAAGGACTCGACACCTCAAGTCCGTAATGGAAGGGGATTCCCCTTCTAAACCTAACACTCTCTCTCCCCTCCTCCCATCCCATCAATCATCACCAGATCTTCAATAAAGTAAGTACATGTAAGTGTGTATGCTTTTCAGTTTGTGTGTATTAATATTAACATTTCATGTGGTAATAAATTTTTTTATTCATTACTTTTGGGTGGTCTTGCACGAAGATTTTATTCTCCATTATTGTCTTATGGGGAAAATTTTCATCACATACCGATTATTTCTCATAACAATGACCCCTCCTAGCACGGTTTAAAATCGTTATGCGGGTCACAGTGTATAGGCAGGAGGTGGTGGTATTAGTGAGGTGGAAGGAAGTAGTGGGGAGGCAGTAAGAGTAGAGGGGCCAGTCTAATCTAAGAAATAGGGCACTGCAAGGGAGCTAGGTTTTCCACAGGAAAAAGTGTAAGAGCAAGACACGTGAGGGGGGGGAAACAAATAAATGAATAAAATAAAGATGGAACAAAACACAGGGCAGAAGAAAGGAAAACCCTAAGGAGAAAAAGGAAGAGGAGAAGAAGAAAAAAGAATCAGGTTAGGTCATGAGTGGGTTCTGAAGTTTGGAGCATTTTAGAAAGTAATGGGAAAGGAAGGCATCTACATAGATTGAAGCTGGGACAAGATTCATACAAGGAAAGTTTGTCTGTAATAGGGAAGATTCAAACCAGACTCGACGGTTAAAGTTTGAAGTATGGAAGACAGTTTTAGGAGAAGACTCAGTCAGTAGGATGGCTGTGATCTCTGACGGTGACAGAAAGAGCGGTTGTTAGTGTCCGGCAAGCCGAACACATTTTTGTGCTCCCTAAGTCTTCAGAAAGAGATCGACCATTTTTTCTCCAAAGTATTGAAGAGGACACGAGGAACAAGAAAAAGAGTAGACACCAGGATCACCGTAAAGGGAGGAGAGGTAGAAACGAGATAATGCGAAATGTGTAGTCTGGCAGAAAGGTAAGTTTGATGTCTAGTGGGGGGGGGAAGGGAGTGTTTGTAATAACATAAAATACGAGGGTTGAAGCAGTGGTGGTAAGCATCATCAGTCAGTATGGCCTTTGTTTTATGCTGAGTGAGTTAAAAAATTTATCCTCTGCGCTCTTCCAAACATTTCACAATAATTCATTGAGTTTGGGTGCTTGTTGATTGACTGTGACTGCTCATAATTAACCATGGGCCCAAATAAATTGGTAAAGAAACCTGAGAAGCTCACGAAAGATTGAAGAAAGAAATTATATAAAAATACGATGGCAGTGGTTGGAGCAGTACAATATTTTACATGTTCTCAGGTAACGTATTTTTAGATGGTCATGAGAAACATAAGAAAGGAGAACACTGCAGTAGACCCTGTTGGCCCATACAATTCAGGTCCCATCACAAATCCAGCCCAATAACATAATAAATGCTACCCAAGCAATAAGCTTTGAACTTCACTACTCGCATGCAAGACCCATTCAAACCAACCACCTCTTCACTTGTGTATTTATCCAACCTAAATTGAAGCTACCCAAGGTTTTAGCTGCTATGACCGTGCATAGCTTTAAAAAGAGATTGGACAAATATATGAGTGGGGAGGAGCATGTACTTATTTACATGTATTCAATAATTAATTCCATTTTGTTATTTTATTATATTCCCTGGCAAAATATTGGGCACCAAACATTCGCGAATTTTTTCAACCATTCACGAGCTCTTGATCCCCTCACCCCGCGAATGTTGAGGGAGACCCTGTCGTTTGGCTTTCTTATTACTTTGGAGAGACTGATGAATAGTGTTTAAGAATATCTTTGTGTATTAGCCCCTATCTATATTGCTTTTCATATGGTGTTTCTTATAAATGGAAATTTTCAGAATGGTGCTGGTTAGCCCATGGCAACCAAGCCATTTATTTTGTGATCTGTTTCGTTTTTTATAGGACATGTTTTGTTGTACAGTCTAAGTATTTGTCTTAAAAAAATGTCTGTCCAGTCGTCAATACCATTGGCATTGGAAGAATCTGTAGGACCAGTCAACAGTCCTGAATGTCTGCTGTGAAATTCTTATTGAGGCCCTCGTCCATGGAGTCAAATGAAACTTTGTTGTATTCGAGTGGTGGCTTTACAAATGTTTGCTAAGAGGAAGTTGGGTAATGATCAGTAGTGCTGTCCGTCATTATCCCTGATTTTAAGGGGGCTAGTATATTGGTCCATATGTGGTTCCTATTATGGTTGCACTTGTCCAGTCAGCCTGGTTGTTTAGCTTTGTTTGGGATGAGAATGTGTTGTTCAAATTGTTAATGAAATCAGTTACAGTCTGATCAACTGGTAAGGCCCAAGGTTGAATATTGAGTCTCCAGCTAAGAGAAGCCTGGTGCTTGTTCATTTGTCTGTTTGATATTATGACTTAGATTCCTCAGTGAAGTTTGGGATGTTGTTTTGTTGGGGGGTATAATCCGGTAAATAATGGCACCGATTGTTATAGGCGTCTTGAGTTTTATTCAGTAAAATAGTAAAAAATGTAAGTCCCCAATTCATCACTAAAGCAATTAGTACTAAACAAATAGTGTTAGAGTAAAGATTTGCAGTACCACCCCCAACTAGGTATGGTCTGCAGTTGTGGATTGCTGTGTAACTCCTGTAGTGTGTCCTGCATAAGCCAGGTCTCAGTAAAATAATGCAGGAGAAGTGTCGTTTAGTGACTCCAAGGAGTCCAAGGAGGTCCAATAGTGTTTTGCTTAAGCCTGAGTTGTAGTTGAGAACTGATAACTTTGAGCAGTGTTCAGGATAGTGCTGGCTAGTAATGCAGTGTAATAAAGGCAGTATACTTTCCAATAAGTTTTGATATGTGTAAATTATGGAGGTTTAGATCATGGTCAACGTGAATCATTCATCTTATAGGTTTAAGATAGTGTTGTTTATATCCTGTATTTATGTGGTGAGTTCTAATACTGATTTCCTGTAGTGGTGGAGGCATGGACAAGTATATCGCTCAAGCACTTTGGACACATAGAGTATAGTCACTAATAATTTTTTTTATTTTTTTTATATTATCACACTGGCCGATCCCCACCAAGGCAGGTGGCCCGAAAAAGAAAACTTTCACCATCATTCACTCCATCACTGTCTTGCCAAAGGGTGCATTAGCACTACTGTTTTTAAACTGCAACATAACACCCCTCTTTCAGAGTGCAGGCACTGTACTTCCCATCTCCAGGACTCAAGTCGCGTCCTGCCGGTTCCCTGAACCCCTTCATAAATGTTACTTTGCTCACACTCCAACCGCACTCAGTATTAAAAACATTTGTCCTCCATTCAACTCCTATCAAACACGCTCACGCATACCTGCGGAAGTCCAAGCCCCGTCGCACACAAGAACCTCCTTTACCCCCTCTCTCCAACCTTTCTAGGCCGACCCTACCCCGCCTTCCTTCACTATCAGACTGATACCTCTTGAAGTCATTCTGTTTCACTCCATTTCTCTCTACATGTCCGAACCACCTCAATCAACCCTTCCTCAGCCCTCTGGCCAACCGTTTTGTAATCCCGCACCACCTCCTAACTTCCAAACTACGAATTTCTCTGCATTATATTCACACCACACATTAGCCCTCAGACATGAAATCTCCACTGCCTTCCAGCCTTCTCCTCGCTGCAACATTCCATCACCCATCTTCACACCCATATAAGAGCGTTGGTAAATCTATACACTCATACATTCCCCTCTTTGATATTGTCCCTATGTGTTGGTGCTAGAAGAGCTCTAAAGTACAACTAGGTATAAACTAATACTATAAAAAAAAATTGCAAGAGGCCACCATCTCTTCTTGTAAATTGCACTAACTAAAGGTCTAATATAATTAATGTTAGTGTTGTCTATGTATTGAGCTAGAATGACTAAAGTACAACTAGGTATAGTTAGTTTAGAGTTTGTCTATATATTGAGCTAGGAATGAGCTAAAGTGCAACTAGGTATAAAACTTATAATATAAAAATACGAATTAAAATGTACTGCCAGTTGCACTAGGGTCCTGATATAAGTTGTTAACAGACAAGAGTATAACTAGATGTAAATTGACATAATAAAATTCAAAAATTATAGTACCAAAAGCATAATAAGTAACAAAATAACAATGGCCAATGATTTGGTTGTAAATATGATAGTAAGATGGTAGACAGTACACAGTACAAATGATCTATAAAGGTTTAGAGTTTGAATATACATACAAACTTGAAAATTTGGCAACAAAATGTTTATGAAAAGTATAAAATAATGAGTAATGTAACAAAAGTAAAAAAAGCTGTAAGTAAAATATGGTGTTTAATTAAATTAGTAAGTAATAATGATTACAAAAAAAGATTAATTAGTCAAAAAAAATATAATGAAAAAGTAATTATTAATGCAAGAGAGTGGACCCCCCCCGCAATAACAATCTTAGTTCAATCCCAGAAGTCTGTGCTGGTGCCGTTATAACCGAATTTGTTCCCATAAGAGATATGTGAAGTAGATTAGTCCGATTCAGACCCCAAAATACACTTCAAAAGCACTTACAAAAATACACTTACATAATTGGTCGCGTGACTGATCGTTATGCGGGGGTCCCTGTATTAAATTTTAAGAACAGTTATTTGATTCAGTATTGCACTGTAATATACTAGAGGTTAATTTGGCAGTACAAGGTCTTTAAGAGTACTCTAAATAGCACATTTGGTATTATAACAGGCTATGTAGTTAGACAAGTAATGGTAATTAAATGATGTCAAAAGTGTTTAAAGTAAATTGTACTGAATGTAAAAATGGTGATTAATTTATTAATTTTAAGTAAGTAATATCAATTAAAGTATTTAAAAAAATATGAGGAAGTAATATGGACAGAGAAAGTATCAATTCAGCTAATATTTAAGCAACAATAGTAAATAAGAAAATTACCTAAGTGACTTATGCTTACTAAAAAATCCATAATGAGGGTTCAGTTGATTATTTAATTACTAAAGAGATTTTATTTTTCTAATGAAAATTTGAACAATAAGGGGCAAAACATACACTTACACACATAGGCTTTTGGGGTTGGACATTGTTAAGTTAGTTCACTGTAAGATTAGTTTTTTCCCACTGAGAAATAGTGGTAGATCATTCTCGTTTGTGATTGTGCACAGTTTTCCTAGCATTTTGTTTTTCCTATCAGAAATTTCCTATCCCTGTGAAGCATTGGTTTATTGTGGTCATTATTCTCCGCTAAAGTTTTCAGACTGATACAAGTTTGTTCTGACGGTTTTTGTAAGACACTCGTTTTATGTAGACCTCTTACTTTACTTAAATAGATGCAGTTATTAAGTCTTTTTTCCTGTCATGTTGAGTGGAATCAAAGCATAAGACCTTTTTTCTGCCATGGGATCCTAGTAAACCTGGCTTCCTTTATTTCTTGACTCTGGTGACTGTAACACTTGGTTGGTCCTTTTATATCTGGATAGTAATTTCTTTACTGTTTTGTTTGGGTTAATATCACTGGAAAAAGTGGACTGTTAACTATACTGCATCCGAATAGTTTATCTTGCTCAGTTTTATCTTCTTGGAGACAAAGTTAGTCACTGAACTGGTTATCTAGTTGTTCTCATTCATTTACTGCTTCTCAACTCTTTGTATTAAGAGCTGAATTATTTGTTCTGTATGGGCTATCTATGAATGTTTGATGGTCTTGCCCATAGTTAAGTCATTCCTGGTGGTTGATAACTATCGGTTCAAGACTGAGGATTTTTTGTTCTCAAGTAGGTCAATCCGTGTCTTGTTTTGTAGTGTCTCTCGAAGATCATATGTTCAATAAGCTAAGGTGAGATGCAGTGACTTTAGGGTCTCTGGATCGTGTCATACCTAAGACTACTTGGTAGGTTGATTCCGGGAAGAAGAGAGGTGTTGGGGGTGGAAGCAGCCGATTTTTGTTGTTATTGTTGTGGTGGCGCCTTGAGCGGTGGTGAGATGGGTGGTAGCTGGGGCCGGCATCGTCCTGGGGTACACTTGTTGAATAGATTGATTTTTCAGTGTTTTCTTGCCTGCCCTATGGTGCTGTTTCCTCTGAATTGCGCCCCTAATACGACAGGAATTTTGTAGTACAGAAGAAGTTGAGTTATACAAAGCTTAGGGTTACGTTGTTCGCTGGCAGCCGGTGTTGCTTTGGTTTGAGGCAGTCTTCCTTTGATCTCTGTGATTTTTCGATTTGTAGGTTTCACTGATGGTAATCTTTGGTCATTCTGGTGCTATGTTGGGTAGTGCAGTTTTGCTTGTAACTAGTCATCATAGAAGCATGTGGCCTGATAGTTGGAGAAAAGTACGGACTTGGAGGTTCGCAGCTGTTGCTGGCGCTGCTGCTGTCACCTGCCTTCGTAATACAGTGACCAGAACTGAAGCAGCATATCAATGGAGGCCTAACGAAGATATATAGAGTATGAAGTTAAGTCTCCCCGAAATGCCTCAGCAATGATAGTGGGCTTTCGTTGCTCCAATCATATTTGAATTTATAAAAACACATATTGTCCTTTGCTAAAAAATAAATATTTTATTTATTATTTAAGGGAACTCCCTTGAGGTGGAAGTTCGCATCCTGAACGTGCGTTCTATCCAGAAGCAAAAAGTTGACTGAAAGAACATTCGTATCCTAAAAAATTTGCATAGTGGGGCGTTTCATAAGCTGAGGTTGCACGGTAATTGAAAAGACTAGATAGTACAGTGTTCCCTCAATTTATCGTTTTTCTTACAATCCGTTCCTGGAAGTGGGACTATTATAGAAATAGACGATTTTCGAATCACTTTTCCCCCAGAGAAATACAGTGTCCCTCGTTGTCATAGTTTAATCCGTCCCGTGGAGTTCTACTATTATCGAAATCTACGATTTGCGAATCGAATTTTCCCGCATAAGAAATGGATGTAAATATCAAAAAATCCATTCCTGACACCCAGAAGTACGTATAACAAAAAATTTTTTAACATGAAATATATTGTAGTACATAAACAATACAATGGGAAATGATGGAATGAAACATTAACTGCTATAACACTTACCTCTATGGAGATTTCTTCTTAGTGTATGGGAGACCTGGAGGAGAAGAGAGATGGTATTGTTTTACAGTTTGGAAGAGGACTGAATCCCCTTCCAGCAACACTCAGTACCAATTTTCTTTTCTGGGTTGCTTCTCTTCTCTTGTTCTTATGCACTAGGACCTCATGTGATAGTCACGGGAGTCGCTGTCTCGCCAAATAACTGTGGAGAGAGCTCTGTTTTCTGGCGCTCTTTAAGCACTTCCCAAAAATGGCCGAAGACTTTGTCACTGTACATGTTGCCAATATGGCCTTGCAACAACTTGTCTAGGTGATGTTTTCTCCATAAAGCCTTTCATCTTACCCCACATAGCAAAAATCTCTTAATTTCTGAAGAATGTACCTTCTACCATCTCTATTCCTCCTCCTCTGCAGCAAGATTCTGACTGATTGATCTGTTGCTGTTCCTGCTGAAGCTCTTGCAACACTCAGTGGTGATCTCTTCATTGTGTCTTCCACAATCTCATCCACATCCTCGCATAACGCACATCCAACCCATGAACTCCCCAGTGCCACAATTGGATTTAACAACAGACATAGCACATCAGGGTCAGTCCCCAAACCCTTCAAAATCCCTCTTGTCGACACAATCCAGGCCACTAGATTTTCTTTGGAGCCATGGTAGCTTATTTAGTACTTGCAAGCACTAAAATGAGTAATTATTATGAAAATATTTCGTAGGAGCACGTGAAGGGACCTTCACTCACTTTGGTAAACATGCCTACTGGCTGGGTAGGAGGCCGCCCCGGCTTCCCACCGTGCGTACGCGTCCTGGATGAACTACTATTCGCGAGTCAACCTATGATTAGCGAGCCTTAGTTATACGAAATATCTCTATGATTTCGAAATCTATGATTCCCGAGAACTACGAAAAATGAGGGACCACTATAATGTAAATACGAATTAATCGTTTCCTGACACCAGAAGTATTAAAACAAAAAATTTTTTTATCATGAAAAAGATTGTAGTACCTAAAACAATACAATGGGACATGATGAAAAACATTAACAGCATAAACACTTTTACTTTACTGCGATTCTTCTTAGTGTATTAAGACAATAGTAAGGAAATCCCACTATCATTAGCGCCAGAACATATCGTCAGCCCTTCTTATTTTTTTTTTTCATAGGCTTGTGTCCCCTGGCAGTGCCAGGTGCTGGTAGACAACAACACTCAGGCAGTCCTACCGTCCAACCCCCCCCGCCCCGCCCCCCCGGGGCCCCCCCCCGGGGGGGGGGGGGGGGGGCCAAGTGGGGGGTGTTAAAATGTAGCCCGTAATTGTTTTAACATGATGGTAGGATTCTGGTGGTCCTCCTTTTCTGTCTATAAACATGCAAGATTTCAGGTATGTCCTTGCTGCTCCTACCTTACACTTAGTCACTTACACATGCATGTACAAAGCTATATATTACACTCCCCTTGGTTTTTTCTTTTCTTACTAGTTGTTGTTTATTCCCTCTTGTCTCCATGGGGAAGTGGAACAGAATTCTTCCTCCTTAAGCCATGCGAGTCATAAGAGGCTACTAAAATGAATGTGCAAGGCTATTAAACTCTTTCTGGTGTTTACATTACTAAGTTAAAAGAAAAATTGTTTTCCGTTTTTGGGCCTCCTGCTTCGGTGGGATACGGGCCATTTATTAAAAGATGAGAGAATGGAAAGCACAGTATTTGCGAAGGCACTCTGAAGTGAGTCTGTATTAGTGAGGTATGCCTGCATGTAAATCAGTTGCATTATAGGGCTACTCAAGAATGTGCAGCATGTCAACCCCAAGGAAGACTAAAATTACCAGTCCAGTGCTCTTAACAATGCTGAATCATGTAGGCTTACATTAAAATGCCTTTTAAACCATTTATATTTCATGTGCAAGAAGTTACCATAACCGACCACTGCAACCATAGCTGTAAGTCTTGTGAAAAAGTCCTCCTCAACCAACATGTCCAAGGACAAATATCTATGTTTCTCAGTACCTGCTAGTGATTAACAGAACTTTATTAAACATTTGTAAATAATTCTTAAATAAGTGCTGCTGTGTATTATTTCCATGAGGAAATAATGTTCTTTTTAACACTTTGCATTTCTTTTTCAAATTACTATCTCTCGCTTCTTCTTTTCTTTCAACACACCGGCTCAGTATCCCACCGAAGGGGGGTGGCCCAAAAGGAAAACGAAAGATTCTCCTTTTACATTAGTAAATATATACAGGAGAAGGGTTACTAGCCCATTGCTCCTGCAGTTTAGTCGCACTCTTACAACACGTATGGCGTACAGGGAAGAAGTTCTGTTCTCACTTCCCCATGAGATAAGAGGAAAACGACAAGAACCAGAACTAGAAGAAAATAGAAGACCCAGAGGGTGTGTATATATATGCATTGTACATGTATGTCATGTGACCTAAGTGTAAGTAGAAGTACAAGACGTACCTGAAATCTGCATGTTTTATGAACGGAAAAAAAGACACCAGCAATCCTTCATCATGGTAAAAACAATTACAGGCTTTCCGTTCACACTGACTTGCGGCAGGATGGTGTACCTTCCCTCAGGTGGTGCATGTCTGCCACCTACTACCAAAAGAATTATATTCTCATTCCAATACATAATATATAGATTTTTTTTTTTTTTGTTTTTTTTTTTTTTTTTTTTTTTTTTTTTTTTTTTTTTTTTTTTTTTTTTTTTTTAACAGTTTCCAAGGAATCTTTCTTAGATATGGGAAGTAAAGATTTTGATGTGTGAAGAATGGCTGAAATGTGTTGCACATGTGCAGGAAAACAAAATATTGAACAGTTTTCTTGCCACATTTCAGATTTCCTGGGAAGATTGTCGCAATTATTACTTGTTATTGAGACAGCTTTACACAACAGGATGCGGACTGTCAAACGGAATATAGAGATTTGCAAGCCTTTCCCTACATGGAAAAAATGGCTGAAGTATATTCAATGGTTTCACAGCCAAGATTTGTAGTAGTTTGTGAAAAAATGACACACGGTATTGAACGGACACAGATGATCTCAGGGAGAACACAGTGCTTTTTTTACTGTATATCTAAAATACACCAAGAACTCACTATTCACGCATTCTTTCTTTTTCTCTGCTTTGTCCTCCAGTAATCTTTATTCACTAATATAAAAAGCTTAACCCTTAAATGGTCCAAATGTATAATAGGTTTTTCACATCTGAAAGTATTTTATAAAAATTGTAGATCTTCGTTTTTGTTTACATTGAAAACGTGTAAAAAAACTTTTTATCTACATTTTTTTTTGTTATATTTGAAAATATGAAAAAAAAGGTTAGATCTACTTTTGGTACACTACGAATTTTGAACGTCGATCTTTTTTGGGACCGTTTAAGGGTTAAAAATACCTAAGATCCTAATAACAAAATGGTAGTTCATTGTTTTCCTCTGAGCACACTGTTGTTGTACTTGCTACATTGTATGATACACTGAATTTGTTTTTTCCCAACAGATTCCTCCATACCTGATAATTGTTTTGTCCAAAATGTTTTTGTCCATATTGTTTACGTTTTGGGATATCCCTGAGTCATGCCCTAAACTTGATATTATTAAATCTCTTCACTGTCTAGACTCCAAGTTGTGTTTGTCAGGTTTTACACAAAGATTAAAAAAAATACAGTTTAGATATAGTTAAAAATAAACACTGAAACATTCCAGCCACTTACACATTTACCTTTGTTCATAATCACAACACATATACCTCTTATATAACACTTCCTGTTACATGTATTTACCTGTTAGTCCCTCAGAGATCACCCCAACGCCTGGTCCTAGACCAGCCTCCTGGTTGCTGTCTGATCAACCAGATTGTTGGTGCCCACCAACTGTAGCTCATTGTATGCTTTGCACCCTCCATTTTGAATCCATCATTTGCCAAATAAATGAAAAATAAGTTCTACCATATTTCTCGGATTACGAAATATAACCATGAATGACTTGTATGGTTTAGGCTGTCCCAGGTAAGTTACCCCCTTTAGTGTCCAGAGGCCAAATTCAAAGTTGAGAGCCAGGGTCCTAAGAATTTTTTGAAAAAAAAAAAAAAAAAAAAAATATCTTGGCAGATTATAGATCATTTTCGGAAGGTAATAAAAAAAAAAATCCAATCAGTAATTTTATTGGAGATAGTAGAGGGCGATAAGTTACACCTCAATGACTGGTGGCAGCAACATCTGCAACTACCGTAAAATCGCATTTTTTTTATTTGTTTTTGTTACTTTTTTTCCTTTTCTATATTTTTTTTTTCCCAGTAACTTTTGTGGCCTATGAGACCAATAGAATGTTTAATTGTACATTCATTGTATTCAACAGCAATAACTGCTCTAATTTGTTGACCATTATATGCTTACATAGCATGTTTACAACAAAAAACATGCAAAAAATGTTGTTATATTAGTAATGTTTCTATTATATATTTACATATGTATAGTCACTGGGCATGTTTTCCTAGAACTGCTGCAGTCTGTGAAAGTCTTTGAAACAAGGTGTCATGCAATGGCCATGGTGTCTTACTCATCTGTGGACCAATGAGTTTAATTATGCTTATAGACATGAGGGCTAGGCTTATTTTGCATTGGGCTGGAGCAGCATGTTCTGGCACCCATATGTACATTGTACCCAGTGGTACCAGTTGTAACATATGGTACTGTATGTATTTATATTATGCTATAGTCATAGGCTTAGGCATTATTGTTACGGTTTGGCCATCATATCGGGCATCATTGGACCTGTAGTGTGCGGATTAACGAGTTTCCATGGATTAACAGATTGGTTAGTTGAATACACCTTAAATTAACCTATCAACAGAGACCACTCTTTGCTACATCTTCTCATTTTCATCACTGCTTTCTCCTCACTGGCTTGCTGCTGTGGATTTACATCCTCGTGCACAATGTTTTAAGTTAGTATAATGATAAATTTGAGTCAATATAATGATTGAAAATTGAAATTATGCTAGCCAAAACATTAGTGCAGGAAATATACTGATGGAACCAGATAATTGAATTGCCAGATTAGTGAATGCTGACCTGTACAAAAAAACATTCAATTCAGCCACAGATGTCTTCCTTCCCCATGATACCGATGCGTTTTTACCTAGAACTGCTGAGTCAGTGGCTTGGAACCCAGACTCACTCTCGGTCTCGCTGGTGCCTCATGCTACACGCAACATGCTGTATGCTTGTGGCACCATATGGTACAGGTAACAAGGACCCTAAATGAAAAAGTCACTTAGTCTGACTTTTTTGGGTTATCCTCGGTTTCTCCACATACATGCTGCTATGTATGATGATCTATGTATAGCTCTATTTTTGTGTATACCTGATAAACATACTGGAGTTGAATGTTGGCATATCTTAATTTTCATTACTTAGTTAGTAGCCTTCTCGTTGGATCCTAAAATACTATGAAAAATTCTAACGTATAACTGGACCAGGATACCGACTACTTATTACAAAATCCAGCAACAGGCAGCAGCTAAGAGGCAGACCTTTTCTAGTATTCAACTGGAGATGACTATGCTATATAGATATCTTTTTTTTTTTTTTTTTTTTTTGTAAGAATGGGGCCTGTCTAGGAAGGCTTTTGGTCTAAGGTGTTGGAAATTGTCTAGTTGACATACTAGTAACTCTATGGTCAAACACTTTTGAGTTATTTCTTGATCTAAAGACTTTGAGTTTAGTCTTGTACAACATAATAAGTGTATGTTCATGCCCAATCTCTTGATTCAAGAGATGGAAATACTGTAATGAGCTCTAGCTCAAGACAACCAACACAAATATAACGGTGTAAAGTAAATTCCCATAAGGATGACAGGCATCCAAATCACTTTCTTGGTAGTGTTTCTTATTTTTGTGATGTATGTAAAAGTGAAACACTTTTAATTGATACTCTGACCTTGTCGAAGATAAGTACGGTATACTTCAGACTTGTTGGCAAGTAACCAAATATCTTGGGGTACTTTATAACAGGAATTACACAGCAGAAACTGTCAGAGCATTAAGTTAAAGATACAAGTGAACCTTGACTATGATTATCCGCAGCTTACGAGTTTTTTGAGATACGACCGTCCCTGGGTCAATTAGTTTGCACTGAGTTTACTTTGAACGCAAAACCTGGACACCTCGCTTGTTTATTCTATGATTCCATGCTTTAATTCCATGGAATCATCCTCTTTTTCTTCTCAGCACTGTCCTTTACACTTACTTTCTTAGGACTCAGTGCTTAGAAAAATTAAATTTGGCAATGACTGTCAAAATGTAAGCAAAGCATGAATAAACTGCTCCCTCATGAGTAATCAGTGCAATGTGTTTGGCAGCATTTGTTATTATAAGAATAATAATTATTTTCTTTCTTCTTTCACGTACCGGGCCGAATCCCACCGAGGCGTGGTGCGCCAAAAGGAACAACCAAGTTTTCGTCCTTTTACATTTAGTAAATATATACAGGAGAAGAGGTTACAAGCCCCTGCTCCCGCCATTTAAGTCGCCTCTTACAACCGGCATGCTTATGTAGAAGAACTCTTTCCACTTCCCCATGAGATAATAGAAATAAACATAGAATAAGAATCATAGAAAGAAAAATAGACGAAAACCCAGAGGGTGTGTATATATATGGCTTGTACATGTATGTGTAGTGTGACCAAATGTAAGTAGAAGTAGGCAAGACGTACCTGAAATCTTGCATGTTCATGAGACAGAAAAAAGGACACCAGAATCCTACCATCCTGTAAAACCAAATTACAGGCTTTCATTTACACTCACTTGGGCAGGATGGTAGTACGTCCTTGGGCGGTTGCTGTCTACCAACCACTACCTAGGATAATTATAATATTGAGTTATTATTATTATTACGGTTGTTTTTTATTATAGTACAGTAGAACCTGACTTAGGGAAAGAAAACGATTGAATTCGTTCCAAGAGCTAGCTCGTAACGCAGTTTACTCTATAATCAAATTAATTTTCCTCATTAAATTAATTGAAAAGCCAGTAATTCGTTCCTGCACACTGAGAGAGACTGAAAAAAATACTTGAAAATGACTAACATAACCATAAGAATCAAAACTAGCACAATACCATGACTGGAACGATACACAAATAACCGAACATAGAAGAAGAGCTTCCGACACCGTTTTGGATCGACTTGGACCATTTACAAAGTCCACAACAAAAAGGAGAGCATTATGGGTATACAGTGGAAACCCCCGCATAACGATAGGCATCACATAGCGATTAATCCGCAAACCGGCTGCTTTAAACGTCAAAAATTTTGCCGCGCATACCGCTTAAAAACCGTCTCACCGAGTTTCAGCCGAGAACCTCCAATGTGCGCCTCAGCCAGCCCTCACATGAGCTGCCCTGCCATAGTTTACCAGCCATCCTCCGCGTAACATCCACGCATACAATCGGAATATTTCGTATTTAACAGTGTTTTCGGTGCTGTTTCTGGAAAATAATGACCATGGGCCCCAAAGACAGCTTCTATGCCAACCGAAACACCAATAAGGTGAGAATTTCCAATAGAAATGAAGAAAGAGGATCATTGATAAGTATGAAAGCGGAGTGCGTATCGCCGACCTGGTCAGTTGACAAGAAACCCAATCAACCCATCGCTACTATTGGGGCACCAGAAAGCAATCAGGAAGCTTTGTCTGCCAAAGGTTTAACTGTGTTTCGAAACAAAGATCGCACGTGATGGAAGATTTGGAGAGACTCTTATGTGTGGATAACTGAAAAACAGCTAGCAGGAGATAGCGTCCTCAAGCGATCAATGTGAAAAGGCAGGAAGTTGCATCAGGATTAATATAAAAAAATGCCTGCAACTAGTGATGATGTGAGTGAATTTAAGGCCAGCAAGGTTGGTTTGAGAGATTAAGAAGCGTAGTGGCATCATAGGTGATACGGCAATGTGAGGCTGCCAGTTCGGACACAAAGCGGCTGAAAAATATGTGCAGAATTCAAGGAGTACATAGACAGTGAAGACCTGTAACCTGAACAAGTGTTTAATTGCGTACGAAACAGGCCAGTTTTGGAAGAAATGCCAAGCAGGACCTACATACCAGGAGGCAAAGGCACTCCCAGACATAAGCCTATGAAAGTCAGGCTTACTTTGTTGATGTGTGCCCAATGCAAGTGTGATTGCAAAGTTAAGCCTTTAGAGTGTATCAACTCTGAAACTCCCCAGAGCGATAGGCAAAAGAATGTCCTCAAGGATAATTTGTGTGTGCTGTGGAGGGCAAACAGTAAGGCTTGGGTCACTAGGGAACTTTTTCTATAACAGGTTTACACCATGCATTTGCCCCCATGTGAAAGATACTTACCTAACTGAAAAGAAATTAAACTTAAGTGCCTCCTGGTGTTAGACAAAGCCCCTGTACATCCAACAGATGTGGCAGAGTGCGACTTATTGGGGACATGAGCTTCATTAAGGTGAAGTTTGTGCCTCCTAATTACCACTTCCCTCTCCTGCATCCATTGGACCACATAGTTATGGCAAACTTCAAAAAACTGTACACAAAAAGTCTGTTTGAAAGGTGCTTTGTAGTGACTTCATAAACTCAACTACCTGCTAAGGAGACCTTTTGGAGAGAGCACTTTAATATCCTCATTGTGATTAAACCTATAGGTAAGGCCATGAGGGAGTGACTAAGCAGACCTTGAACTCTGCTTGGAAGAAACTGTGCCAAGAATGTGTAGACAAAAGGATTTTTGAAGGGTTTGAGGCTAACCCGAGAGGTTATGCCAGTTGAGGAATCCATTGTGGCATTGGGAAGTCCTTGGGATGGAGGTTAGTGGGAGGATGGTGGAAGAAGTTGGTGGAAGGAGGACAATGAAGAACTAACCACTGAAGAGCTGGATAGATCAACTTCAACACAAGAGGCCCAGACCTGAGGAAACTGTTCAGAGGAGGGAGAGAGAAATTGAAGAAGTTGCCTACTACAAGATTAAGGAAATGTGTGCAAAGTGGCTTGAAGTGCAAACCTTTTTTGAGAAAATCACCCTCACACAGCTATTGCAAGCCGTGCTGGGATTATTACACTGACAGTAGTGTGAAACACTTTTGGGATGCAAACCTTTTGGATGAAAATCACCCTCACACAGCTATTGCAAGCCGTGACTGGTGATTATTCCTGACAGTATTGTGAAACACTTAGGGAAAGTCATAAAGGAACGAGAGGTACAGGCCCAACTATGGACAGATATGTTGTGCGAAGACTTCCTGTGACTCTGAACAGGTCCTAGTGGCATTAAAAGAAGAAGGGAAGTAACCCAGAAAAGGACTCGACACCTCAAGTCCGTAATGGAAGGGGATTCCCCTTCTAAACCTAACACTCTCTCTCCCCTCCTCCCATCCCATCAATCATCACCAGATCTTCAATAAAGTAAGTACATGTAAGTGTGTATGCTTTTCAGTTTGTGTGTATTAATATTAACATTTCATGTGGTAATAAATTTTTTTATTCATTACTTTTGGGTGGTCTTGCACGAAGATTTTATTCTCCATTATTGTCTTATGGGGAAAATTTTCATCACATACCGATTATTTCTCATAACAATGACCCCTCCTAGCACGGTTTAAAATCGTTATGCGGGTCACAGTGTATAGGCAGGAGGTGGTGGTATTAGTGAGGTGGAAGGAAGTAGTGGGGAGGCAGTAAGAGTAGAGGGGCCAGTCTAATCTAAGAAATAGGGCACTGCAAGGGAGCTAGGTTTTCCACAGGAAAAAGTGTAAGAGCAAGACACGTGAGGGGGGGGAAACAAATAAATGAATAAAATAAAGATGGAACAAAACACAGGGCAGAAGAAAGGAAAACCCTAAGGAGAAAAAGGAAGAGGAGAAGAAGAAAAAAGAATCAGGTTAGGTCATGAGTGGGTTCTGAAGTTTGGAGCATTTTAGAAAGTAATGGGAAAGGAAGGCATCTACATAGATTGAAGCTGGGACAAGATTCATACAAGGAAAGTTTGTCTGTAATAGGGAAGATTCAAACCAGACTCGACGGTTAAAGTTTGAAGTATGGAAGACAGTTTTAGGAGAAGACTCAGTCAGTAGGATGGCTGTGATCTCTGACGGTGACAGAAAGAGCGGTTGTTAGTGTCCGGCAAGCCGAACACATTTTTGTGCTCCCTAAGTCTTCAGAAAGAGATCGACCATTTTTTCTCCAAAGTATTGAAGAGGACACGAGGAACAAGAAAAAGAGTAGACACCAGGATCACCGTAAAGGGAGGAGAGGTAGAAACGAGATAATGCGAAATGTGTAGTCTGGCAGAAAGGTAAGTTTGATGTCTAGTGGGGGGGGGAAGGGACTGAAAAATTCGTGATAGATCATTCTCTTTTCGTGATTGTGTACAGTTGACCTACATTTGTTTTCCAAAACAAGAATTTTCCCATCCCGTGTGAAGCATTGGTGTATTGTGTCATTATTCTCCCGCTTAAGTTTTCTGACTCTATACAGGAGGTTCTGACGTTTTTTGGTAAGACACTCGTTTATGTATACCTCTTTCTTTACTTTAAAGATGCAATAATTAAGTTTTTTTTCCTGTCATGTGATTTGGAATCTAAGCATAACACTTTTTTTCTACCATGGGTTTCCCTAGTAACCTGGCTTCTTTTATTCAGACTCTGGTACAATAACACTTGTTTGGTCCTTTATGATCTGCAGAGTAATTTCTTTACTGTTTGTTTGGTTCATATCACTGGGAAAAATGGACTGTTAACTATTTTCTGCGTCCGATAGTTTATCTTGTTCAGTTTTATTTTCTTGGAGAGCAAAGTAGTCGCTGAACTGGTTATCTAATTTTTGTTCTTCCTTTTGCTTCTTCAACCTTTGTATTAAGAGATATTATTTGTTGGGTATGGCTATCTATGACTGTCGATGGTCTTGTCACAGTTAGTCATTCCTGGTGTTGATAACTTTGTTCAAGACTGAGTTTTTGTTCTCGAGTTGTGTCATCCTGGGTCTTGTTTTGTTAGCGTCTCTCGATGATTCATATTTTCAATAGCTAAGTTGGAGATGCATGTCTTTAGGGTATCGGGATCGTTGGTCATACCTGAGAGACTATTTGGGTAGGTTGAATCCGGGAAGAGAGGAAGGTTTGGGCTGGTGGCAGCCATGTTTGTTGTTATTTTTGGGGTGTCGCCTTGTTATATAAATGTAATGTACTTACACACTAAATGTAACTGATACAATTTGTTTTGTTTAATCACTGAACATAACTGATATGGTTTTCCTGCGAGCTGCTACTCTCTCAACCATGTCAGCAGATGCTTCTCCAATCTTTTTATGGACAGGTCTGCAGCTTAGATGTTATTGTAATGCCCTTGGCTGGCGCTATAGCCTTTATCGCTCCTGCTGTTTTTGGTATCGTACATATAGTAGATGAACTATGCTGGTATTGTCTGGCTAAATCCACAACTCGTGCACCTTGCTTAAAATTTCCCTGGAAATAAATTGTCTTTTTCTTCTCAGCACTGTCCTTTGCACTTATTTTCTTAGGACCCATGGGTTTGAAAGGCGAAATTTGGTCAAATGACTGTCAAAATGTTAAGCAAAGCAGGGGAGAACTGCTTCAAACAGTGATGTAAACATGACTGCCAATTGGCGGCAGCATTCTGAATTATTATTACTACGTATTAAAGTACATTATTATTAGTATTATTAATTTAATGAACTGAACTCTATCATTATTGTACTACTAATTACTACTACAAAAAATAATAATTATTATTATTATTATTGATAATTTTGGGAACTGAAGCTCCCATTATTATTATTATTATTATTATTATTATTATTAATTATTATTATTATTATTATTGATAATTTAGAGTCTGAAGCTCTATTGTTATTATAATAATTTATTTTTTAAATTTTTATTATTATTATTATTTATTATTATTAATTTAGGGAAAATAGAGCACATATCCAATTCCCCAGATCAAGATTCCCTCACCAAGGGCAAGGAACCTTGAAACTGGTGAGGGGCTCTTGATCGAAGGAATTGGATATGTGCTCAAGTTCTCTAAATTATTATTATTAATAATAATAATAATAATAATAAAATAATAAAGACAAAATAATAAAAATAATTTAAAAAATAGAGATTCAGTTCCCTAAATTATCAATAATTATAATAATAATAATTATTACAGTAATGATAGAGCTTCAGTTCCCTAAATTAATAATAAAAACACATTATTATAACAATGAGAGCTTCAGAACGAAACCAACTCATTGCACTGTTTACCTATCTGTGGGAGCAGTTCTCTCCTGATTTGCTTACATTTTTACAGTCATTTGGCCAAATTTTGCTTTTCTAACTATGGGTCCTAAGAAAGTAAGTGTATAGGACAGTGCTGATAAGAAAAAGAGAATGATTTCCATGGAATTAAAGCATGAAATCAAAGATAAACAAGAGAGGTGTCCAGGTTTTGGGTTGAGGGGGAAGTGGGGGGGGAGCTGGCTTGTAACTCAAATGTTGGCTCGTAACTCAGAGCAAAAAACTCCTTGAAGCATGGTGTAAGATGAGTGTCACTCCACTGCTGACAGTGCAGCAGTGGTGACATTTGGTGACCATGCACTGCCCTGGTTTAATTTTTCACTGTTACACACAAACATGTCTGTCTATCTGTTTGTTTCTGTTTATGTCTATCTGTTTCTATCTGTCTATTTGTCTGTGTCTAGCTCTGTCTCTGCTTATCTGTCTTTCTGTCTGCCTGTGTGTCTGTCTTGCTGTCTCTCTACTTGCCTCTCTGTCTCAGAGAGAGAGCCGCTCATGAACCAACAGGTATTACACACTATGCAGATTCACATCTGATTCCTGAACAAATGAAAATGTTTATTACTTGCCAGTCATGCTTATTATGCCTTATATCTACAAGCATAAATATAGCACTTTGTCTGAATTTTTAGATTATCCTAGGTAATTTATACTATGTATAACTGTATTTGTGTACTTGTGAGATAGAGACAGCGAGAGATAGACAGATAGAGACAGAGGTAGAGGCAGAGATAGACAGAGATAGACAGAGAAAGAGATACAGACAGGAGATAGAGAGAGCCAGAGCAAATCAGTCAGCTGGCCAGCCAGCCAGACAGCCAGCTGGCCACCCAGCCAGCCAGCCTGCTGAGCATGTATTACACATGTTCCAGAATTGTTTCTCTTTACTTAGGGCATACTTTATAGAACATTCTGGCAGGATGACACTGCCAGTGGTATCAAAATTGAAAGGATATTACACATTGGTTATTATTGAGGTTCTTTTATATTTTCTTGGTATCTCCTGTGAGTGGCGCTGTATCTGAAGCTTGCTCGTAACTCGGATTTTGGCTCCGCAACTCAAAGCAAAAAATCGACCGAGCGATGGCTCATAATTTGGAAAACTAGTAAGTTGGGGCACTCATAAGTCAATGTACCACTGTATATCAAACTACAGTATACACAGCTTTATGGCGTCTCACCTTACGGTGTTTCCGCTAATATGGCAATTTCGAATTATAACCAAAATTTGCTATATTGCGAGCAGTCTTTCAAATACAGCACACCCCACCCGATTTGTTTACATTCTCCATGAGCACATCTCTGTTATTACTGGATTTTTTTTCAAAATTTCAAGTGTTTTAAACTTATTGCATATTTTATATGCACTCTGATAATCATACTTATGTGTACCTGTACATAAATATACTTACACACTGTGCTGGCATGCAGGTACACAGTAAAATCACTAAGAGTCTCTCTTCTCTTGAAGATGCCATATTAGCCCTTTGACTGTTGAGACCCCAAATCCAGAAGTGTCTCTGTGTCGCAAAATATTAGAAAAAAAAATATTTTTTCTTATGAAATGATAGAGCATCTTTTCCTGATGGTAATGACACCAAAAGTATGAAATTTGATGGAAAACTTATGGAATTACGTTCTCACTAAGTTAGCGATCTCGGCCGTATATACACATTGGCAATTTCGCCCACTTTGAGCCCTATTTTCGGCCAATTTCATTGTTCCAGTCAAGCAAACTCAGCTATTTCTTTAGAACTCCATTTGTTTTATTGACTGAGTACAAGAAACTGGCCATTTACCGATTCATCTACCCAGTAAAGTGGTCAGAATTTGGGAATTTGGCTAGTTTCATGCAAATCAAAAAGATGCCAATTTCAAAATAGGGTCCAGAATAAACAAGGCAGACATTCCTGGCCCCTTAACTAACATTTTCTCTGTTCATTAGTAACATCTCCAGGCCCCTCTTATATTACTCTTGCTTTCTATTTTGAATTTTTATTCACAAAGAAAATAGAAGATTTACTGTTATGCAGACTAACTGCATTATTGTAATAATTGTATAAATAATGTCAACACATTTGTGACTGCGTATTAGAATGGCTAGTTGGACACTTATTGGATGTTGACATCATTTGTTTCCCCTTGAATATCAGCAAAAATCAAACATTTCTGTTACTTTGAGCTTATTTTCAAGGTTCTTTTCTTCTTGAAACCAATCTAAATCATCCCTATGTCTGTCTTCCATTTTTATCAAATGAGACCAAGAAAACGAGAATACACCCATAACTACTATACAAAAATACACCTCAAAGTCAGCGTTTTAATCCAAAATCCTGCAGCACTGTTTACTGCAGGATTTTTTTTATACTGCACACACTGACCACACAGACCCATTCTCCCACATGTGAGCCTACCAGCTTTCTCCCACTTGATTTGAAGCCTCTAGAATTTTGGTGTATAAATACGTCAAAAACACTGGCTCGTAAGACATATATATACGACACCGACAGTCAAAGGGTTAATAATAATAATCTCTTGGGTGCATTAAATGTCGTATATTACATTAATATAGACATTTCCATTAATCCATCTATGATATTTTTTTTCAAAATTATGTAATAAACATGCTACGTAACGTAAACATGATACACACAGTATAAAAATTTACATAAATTTGAGATTTGTTTAACAAGCGGTTGGTGGGAGGGTCAAAAGAATTACGTTTTCTCTAGCCAAACACCAGTAACTTAACCCTTTCAGGGTCCGTCCCGTAGATCTACGGCTTTACGTTCAGGGTCCAAACCGTAGATCTACGCCATGAGCTCAGCTCACTCTGATAAACTGTGAGTGGTACATTTGGGCCTAGATATGAGAGAATACATCTATGTGGTATGTGTGCACCACATAAAACAGATCCTGCAGCACACTGTGTATAATGAGAGAAAAAAAATGAAATCATGATTTTTCGATTAAAACAGCAACTTTGCAGTGTTTTTTTCGTATGTTTTTTATAGTTGTATTTGCGATTTCTTGGTCTCATTTGATAGAATGGAAGACATATTACAGAAATAGAGATGATTTTGATTGGTTTTCGCACTGGAAATGGCTTGAAACTGAGCTCAAAGAAAGCAGAAATGTTAAATTTTGCCGATATTCAAGAGTAAAAAACGACCTCACATGTCTAATACACGTCAGCTGGTGGGTCTAATATACATTCACAAATATGGTGATGATATTTATACAATTATTACAGTATTGCATAACAGTAAAATCTTCTATTTTTTGGGGTGAATAAAAATTCATTATGTGAATAAAAAATCAAAATGGAATTTATTTGTAAAGCCTCAAAACATAACTAATGAACAGAGTAAATGTTAGTTTAGTGCCAGGAAAAGCCTACATTGTTCATTCTGGACCCTATTTTGAAATTGGAATATTTGAACTTTGTGTTAAATTGGCCAAATTAACAATTTCCGATCACTTTATTTTGTAGTTGAAACAGTTGACTTGGCGATTTCTTGTGCTCAATCGATAGAATAGAAGTAATACTAGTGAAATAGCTAAGAATTTGGTTGATTGGAATAATGTAATTGGCCTAAAATGGGAGTCAAAGTCGGCAAAATCGCCGATTCGTAAATATCGTTGACACATCAAAATTCGCGAGAGCATAATTTCGTCAATTTTCCACCAGATTTCGTACTTTTTGTTTTATTACCTTCACAAAAAGATTCTCTACGATTTCATAAGAAAAAATAACAAATTTTTTTTTGAAAATTCTTGGACACTGGTGCGTGACTCCAGATTTGGGCCTTGGACCCTGAAAGGGTTAACAGGAAATTTATTCCTTTCTTATACCTTCACTCTATCTATAGCTATTCACGACCCTTGTGGGTTTAGCATTTTTTTTATTATGATTGTAATAATAACTTGTAATACTAATAACAACTTGTAAAATAATACAGTGGAACCTTGACATATGAGTTTAATACATTCCACGAGCTAGGTCGTGGAATGTATTACGCTCGAATGAATGACAGACTTACTGAATGACTGACTTACTGAATGACTGACTTACTGAATGACTGACTTACTGAATGACTGACTTACTGAATGACTGACTTACTGAATGACTGACTTACTGAATGACTGACTTACTGAACTGACTGACTGAACTGACTGACTGAGCTGACTGAACTGACTGACTGACTGACTGATTGACTTATTTAGTGACTTGACTGACTGAATGAATGACTTGACTGACTTATTGAGTGACTTGACTGACTTACTGAATGACTTTACTGACTTACTGAGTGACTTGACTGACTTATTGAGTGACTTGGCTGGCTTATTGAGTGACTTGACTGACTTATTGAGTGACTTAATTGACTTACTGAATGACTTGACTGACTTAACCCTTTGAGGGTCGACAGGCCCTCTCCGAGACTCGTTCTCAGGGTCGGCCAAATTTAAAATAAAAAAAAAAATTTCCTATGAAAAGATAGAGAATCTTTTCCCGATCATAATGACACCAAAAATATGAAATTTGATGGAAAACTTACGGAATTATGCTATCGTGAAGTTAGCGGTCTCAACGATGTTTACGGATCGGCGATTTTGCCCACTATGAGCCCCATTTTCGGCCAGTTCCACTGTACTAGTCGACAAAAACCATGAATATTTCACTAGAACTCCATATTTTCTATTGAATGAGTGCAAGAAACCACCCATTTACCAATTTCAACTATCCAGTACAGTGTCAGAATTTAGCAATTTTGCCAATTTCACACAAATTTCAAAAGATGCCAATTTCCGAAGCGAGTCCAGAACAAACAAGAAATACATTCCTGGCACTAAAATGACATTTCCTCTGTTCATTAGTCACGTCTCAAGGCCCCTCTTACATTCTTGTGCTTTCCACTTTGAATTTTTATTCTCACAAAAAATAGAAGATTTACTGTTATGCAGACTACTGCATTAGTGTAAAAAATGGTATGAATCATATTGGCGCACTTGCAAAAGAATATTAGACTCACTAGTTGACGTGTATTGGATCCTTGGCATGATTTGTTTACTTTTGAACTTTGGTAAAAATCGAACATTTCTGCTACTTTGAGCTCAATTTCAAGGTACTTTTCATTGTAAAACCAGTCAAAATCATCTCAATTTCTATGATATGCCTTCCATTCTATAAAATGAGACCAAGAAAACTAGAATACAACAATAAATACCATACGAAAATACAGTGCAAAGTCGCTGTTTTATTCCAAAAAAATGGTCAGTTTTTTTTCTCATTATGCACTGTTTGCTGCAGGATTTTTTTTATACCGTGCACACTGACCACATAGACCCATTCTTTCATATGGAGGCCTACCAGCTTTCTCCCACTAGATTTGAAGGCGCTAGAATTTGGGCGTACTAGTACGTCAAAAACCCTGGGTCGTAAGCCGTACTAGTACGTCCGAAACCCTCAAAGGGTTAATGACTTGACTGACTGAATGGCTAGACTGACTTACTGAATGACTTGACTGACTTACTGAATGACTTGACTGACTTACTGAATGACTTGACTGATTTAATGACTTGACTGACTGAATGAATGACTAGACTGACTTACTGAATGACTTGACTGACTTACTGAATGACTAGACTGACTGAATGACTTGACTGACTTACTGAATGACTTGACTGACTTATTGAGTGACTTGACTGACTTATTGAGTGACTTAAACCTTTGAGGGTCGACAGGCCCTCTCCGAGACTTGTTCTCAAGGTCGACCAAATTTCAAAAAGAAAAAAAATTATTTTTTCTTATGAAAAGATAGAGAATCTTTTCCCGATCATAATGACACCAAAAATATGAAATTTGATGGAAAACTTACGGAATTATGCTCTCGCGAAGTTGGCGGTCTCGACGATGTTTACGCATCGGCGATTTTGCCCACTTTGAGCCCTATTTTCGGCCAATTCCAATGTACTAGTTGACAAAAATCATAACTATTTCGCTAGAACTCCATTTTTTCTATCGAATGAGTACAAGAAACCACCCATTTACTAATTTCAACTATCCAATAAAGTGGTCAGAATTTAGCAATTTTGCCAATTTCACACAAATTTCAAAAGATGCCAATTTCTGAATAGGGTCCAGAATAAACAAAAAAGACATTCATGGCACTAAAATAACAAGTTCTCTGTTCGTTAGTCACATCCCCAGGCCCCTCTTATATTTCTTTGACTTTCCACTTTGAATTTTTATTCTTACAAAAATAGAAGATTTACTGTTATGCAGACTATTGCATTAGTGTAGAAATGGTATAAATAATATCAGCGCACTTGTGAAAGAATATTAGACTCGCCAGTTGACGTGTATTGGACTCTTGGGATGATTTGTTTACTTTTGAACTTTGATAAAAATCGAACATTTCTGCTACTTTGCGCTCAATTTCAAGGTACTTTTCATTGTAAAACCAGTCAAAATCATCTCAATTTCTGTAATATGTCTCCCATTCTATAAAATGAGACCAAGAAAACTAGAATACAACAATAAATACCATACGAAAATACAGTGCCAAGTCCCTGTTTTATTCCAAAAACACTGTCAAAGATTTTTTTTTTCTCATTACACACTGTGTGCTCCAGGATTTTTTTTATACTGCGCACACTGGCCACATAGACCCATTCTTTCATATGTAGGCCTACCAGCTTTCTCTCATTAGATTTGAGGGCGCTAGAATTTAGGCATACTAGTACGTCAAAAACACTTGGTCGTAAGCCGTACTAGTACGACCAAAACCCTCGAAGGGTTAATTGACTTACTGAGTGACTTGACTGAATGAATGACTTGACTGACTTACTGAATAACTAGACTGACTTACTGAATGACTAGACTGACTTACTGAATGACTTGACTGACTTACTGAATGACTTGATTGACTTGATTGACTTACTGAATGACTTGACTGACTTACTGAATGACTTGACTGACTTACTGAATGACTTGACTGACTTACTGAGTGACATGACTGACTTACTGAGTGACATGACTGTCTTTGCATTGCAACCCACTATTGTAAATACAAAATCTCAATGTACTGTTTGCAAAGACATAAATAAATAAATTAATTAATAAATAAATATATATACAGGAGGGCCCCACTTATACGGCAGGTTAGGTTCCAGGCTACCGCCGTAAAGCGGAAACCGCCGTAAAGTGGAACACCCTTTTTTTCCACTTATAAATGCATACAAACACTAGATAACAAGTTTACACTAACATATATTAAGTTAGCAATAGAACCAGGCATCAAAAAACAATAAAAAAGTACAATACACACATAGTGCACTCATTACTTACCTTAAAATATTTATAGTCTTAATCTAGGGTGAGACAAGTAGTATTTATTGTAAGAAATCAAGTGTGGTATATATGGTAATAGCCAGGCTACCTTACCAGGCCACCCCACCCACACATACTATTTATGATATTTAAGCATCCAAGTGATAAAATGTATATACAGTTCACTCATTACTTACCTTAAAATATTTTGTAGTCTTAATGTAGGTCAGGAGTAAGTAAATGAGATAAAACGAATAAATGAGAGAGAGAAAGAATGAGTACATGAGAGGGGACAGGCGCAGAGTTATGTAAACAAACCAGGCGAACGTAAGTTTTGTAAACAAACGAAGTGTACACGTCTGGTTTGTGTACAAGTTACATTGTGTACAGGTTTGTCTCTACATTGATACGGTAGAATTAATAAAGAAGAACACTCCATTCTCATGTAACATCATTTTGAGAAGAAATGAAGCTCTGAGTGAAGGCAATGGAAATAAGTCACACTGACTTTTTTGGGTTATCCTAGGTTCTCTACACGTATGTTGTTATGTATGATAATCTATGTAACTGTATTTGTGTATACCTGAATAAACTTACATACATACGAAAGGAATAATTTTCTACAGTTACCCCCAGTAACACATTTTCTCTTATGTTAGATTAGAGAAAATGTTATTCTTGCCGTCACTTGTACAAGTTATGTGGCTCCCACATCTTATATTTATGTTTATTTATTCTATTGTGGGGTGTATTTATCATCTTTTTATGTTATGTATCGTGTTTATTATATAATTTTGAAAGAAAATATCATGGATGGATTAATGAAAATGTGTATATATTAACGTAATATACGACATTTAATGAGACTCGGTGAGTATTGTTATTATTATTATTATCATTTCTAATATGGCGTCACTTGTGCAAGTCGTCTGCTACCACATCTCACATTTATGTTTATTTATTCTACTGTGGGGTGTATTTATCTTATTTATATGTTATGCATCGTGTTTATTATATAATTTTGAAAGAAAATATCATGGATGGATTAATGAAAATGTGTATATTAACGTAATATACGACATTTAATGAGACTCGGTGAGTATTGTTATTATTATCATTTCTAATATGGCGTCACTTGTGCAAGTCGTCTGCTACCACATCTCACATTTATGTTTATTTATTCTACTGTGGGGTGTATTTATCTTATTTATATGTTATGCATCGTGTTTATTATATAATTTTGAAAAAAATATCATAAGATAAGATAAGATTTCGTTCGGATTTTTAACCCCGGAGGGTTAGCCACCCAGGATAACCCAAGAAAGTCAGTGCGTCATCGAGGACTGTCTAACTTATTTCCATTGGGGTCCTTAATCTTGTCCCCCAGGATGCGACCCACACCAGTCGACTAACACCCAGGTACCTATTTGCTGCTAGGTGAACAGGACAATAGGTGTAAGGAAACGTGTCGGAATTTCCACCCGCCGGGAATCGAACCCGGGCCCTCCGTGTGTGAAGCGGGAGTTTTAGCCACCAGGCTAACATTTAAATGACTCGATGATTATTATTATCATTACTAATATGACGTATGAAGACATAAGACACTTACCAATTTTAATGTGTACCTGCATGCCAGCACAGTATGTAAGTTTATTTATGAACAGGTATGCATAAGTATAATTATCAGAGTATATATAAAATATGAAATAACTTTTAAAAACATTTGAAATTTTGGAGTTTCCAGACAAAATGGAGAGACTTAGTGCTTACTGAGCTCATGGAGAATGTAAACAAACAGGGTGGGGCACGGTGACCGTATTAGAAAGTCAGGTGGGGGGAGCCGTATAGCGAGTTTTGGTCATAATTTGAAATGTCCGTATTAGCGGAACGCCGTAAAGTGAAACGCCGTAAAGCGGGGCCTTCCTTATAATATATATATATATATATATATATATATATATATATATATATATATATATATATATATACATTTTATTTTTTTTTTTTGAAAAATTTTCGACCTTGAGAAGTCTGGGAGAGGGAGTGTCGACCCTGAAAGGGTTAAGTGTATTCTGAACCTTATAAATTGTATATCTTAAATGTTTCTCACAATTATATCACATAAATGTTAAACCTAAAACCCAATCTAACAGAATACTCTATTCGACTGAATGTACAGCAATGCATGCAACCATATGACCTGTCTTTGTAATACTCATTTGTGCTTTATAGTTATCTGTTTACAATAATGTCTTATCACTGATTTCATCATTGCTTAGTTAATCTCAAGTTAATTTTAAGCCAGCCCGTAATGCTGTGCATATAAGTGGCTTTGGCATGCTGCTCTTACCTGTATTTTTTTGTACCTCTGTATGTATGCTCAAATTACTAAATAAATAAATAAATAAATAAATAAATAAATAAATTCTAACCTAACCACTCTGAAATCCAGCAAACTCACTAATCCAGAACACTATAGGTCCGAATGATGCAGGATTAGTGGTGGCCGATCTGTAATAATAATACAGCGGACCCTCGGTTATCGGCTGTTCCACTTATCGGCCAACTTAGTTATTGGCTGGTTTTTCGGCTTCCAGTTACCAGCCGTTATTTTGCTCAGTAGTATTGTATGCATCCAACCACAGCCAACCAACCACAGCCAGCCAACCACAGCCAGCCAACCACAGCCAGCCAACCACAGCCAGCCAGCCACAGCCAGCCAGCCACAGCCAGCCAGCCACAGCCACAGTCAGCCAGCTAGCCAGCCACATGCCAGCCAGCCAGCCAGCTGCCGCCAGCCAGCCAGCTACAGCCAGCCAGCCACAGCCAGTCAGCCAGCCAGCCAGCCAGCCACATACATACATATGTATTTGCAAGCATACAGGGTCTAAAGCCATCAACTAACAAAATTCCTTACATCAAGGGACTGCTCATGGAGTTAAATGCAATGTTTGTACATTTCAGAAACATAAAGGATCATTTTGACAACAAAATATGGATCCCAGGTTATAACCGATTCAGATGGGACACACAACAGGATGGGGGGGGGGGCAGTTGGCTTCTATGCCACAAAGTTGCTCATTTACTCAGAACTACTAAACGCCTCAAATGATATACGTATATGAAGTTTTGGCAGTAAAGATTGAAAACCAAAACCTTGTTATTGCAGTTGCATACAAGCCTCCAGATGCAACTCTGTGGTTATTGAGATCAGTTCATGGCACATTCTTTCAAGAAAAAGAAAAAGAAAGAGAAGATGTAGACTAGAGAGAGAAGCTCCCTATACAGATGAATGTGAAGAATCACAGAGCTGCCAAGAGGGGCCAATATATCTTAAATATGAAGGGAGGCATTGGTCAGTGAAATATCAAATATCAAACTTAATCTGAAGGAATCTTACAGGAGACAAGAATTGCAGGAAGAACTAAAAGCCATAAAGGAAATTAAAAAAAAAAATCATAGTACTTTTTCTTTTATGCCAAATCTAAAGGAAAAACACCTCTTCAAGGGGGGGGCTCCTTGTCGTGGTGAAGAGGCTCTTGGTCTGAGGAATTAGATTTGTTGGTCTACTTCCTCAGACTGAACCTAATTACCCCCAATCCCCCATTCCCTATCCCATCCTCCCCTTTTCCTTTCCTCCTCCTCCTCCTCCCCACCCCTCCCTTTTGCCCTTCCTCTTTTTGGCCTTTGGGATTTTTCCCACAGGTGCGCTAGTTCCTAGGTAGGGGAAAAGGGTACCGGGGTCCATCCCATTCCGTTGAGGTTCTTGGCTGTGGCGTAGTTTGCCGTGGAATCTGGATCACCTGGGGATGTCCTGATCCCTCTCTGGTATCCCAGAGTGTGACTTTGGGTGTCTCGGGCGATGGATGTATCTCTGGAAGCCACCTTTTGGATTCCGGGGGTGGTGACCGAAGGAGGTATGCTTTGTGGCAGATATCCGGCCGCCCTCTCTTTTGTCCACCGAGGTAGCTCGACAGATGTGAGGTTGCTATCCCGGATTGCTGGTTTACTGGCATGAAGGGTAGGGTATGGCACGGGATCCATGCTGCATCTGCGCTACTAGCGGTGCTGAGGTCCTCTTGGGCACGGAGGGAAATTTCCGGCCCTTTCATTCCTCCTGGGAACTATTCCTCCCTGCTCCCCCCTTTTTTATTCTTTTTATTTATTTTTATTTTCTTTTCTTTCTTTTTTCTTCTTTAAAACAAAAAGCAAAGGAGTAACCTAACCATGGAGAACCCAGTCCATTAACCTACTACCCTGAGCCCCTTCTTGATACCGCACCCATTCTGACCCTGCCTTGTGTTTTGACCTCTCTTCGGACACTCCTGATGCCCCTGTACCTCTTGCTCGTGCTGTTTCCTTACCCGCTTCAGGTACTGGGGCTTTCACTGTTTCCTTTGATTTGTCTGACCTCTGTTTCCTTTGACTATTTCTTCCGGCCTCTCCCTCTACAGTATGGCAATTTTCGAATCGCCAACCCGCTTCACGTCGGACCAACTCGTGTCCTACTCCTAAATACCAACGACAATCTCCTGATGATGTTACTTCATTATCTCCCCCTTCTACTTGGAAAAGATCGACATGTCATGCACTCCCTCTCCACGCTCAGTTTTGGACCACACAATGGACTAAATTTTTTACTTTAACCCTTTGAGGGTTGACAGGTCCTCTCAGAGACTCGTTCTCAGGGTCGGCCAAATTTAAAAAAAAAAAAAGATTATTTTTCTTATGAAAAAGTAGAGTTTTTTTTTTTAAATATTACAGGCTAAACAAAAAAATTTTACCCTCAATACTTACCAAGATATGGAGGCATGAAGTTGATGAAAATGGGGGACAACTCAATTCAGTTCAAGTTTATTTTCTATAATGGTTACAATGTGGGGTTTACAGGTTTTGGGTATTTTGTGGTTTACACGTTATAAAATAACTAATTAAGAGGGGGCCACTAGGACACCTAGCATGGCTAGGCATTTCGGGCAGACTTAGTTTAAATTCTTAACATTAAATCCTTACAGATTAGGGTATTAAGGCTAAGTGACTACATCATAATTTGTGAGTTTAGCAATTGTGAATGCTTTTATTTTGGCACAATACAAGGTGTCTATATTTGAGTATCATAGGAAAACTTATGACTAGTTAGGATTTATTATTTAAAAGATTAAGATTAGTATTTCTGGGTTTATAGTCAGTGGGTGAGTGAGTGTAATTTTGAACCACCAGGTGGTTATCATGTAGTTAGTTGTCGGGGGGGATCGGGGGAGATAAGATGTTTTCTAACTGTAGTTTTGAAAGCGATGAATGTGTCTGCAGTTCTACAGTTTTCAGGTAGGGTGTTCCAGAGTTTAGGTCCTTTGAAATACATTAAAATTTTTGTAAAGGTTTAGTTGAACCGGGGAATGTCATAGGAATGTTTGTTTTCTGGTGTTTGCCCGTGAATCCTGTCACAACTATCAAGAAAGTTTTAGGTCAAGGTTAATATTGGAATTTAACCCTTTCAGGGTCCGCCCTAGATCTACGGCTTTACGTTCAGGGTCCAAACGTGATCTACGCCATGAGCCAGTCACTCTGATAAAAAGTGAGTGGTACATTTGGGCCCAGTTGAGAGATTTCATCTATGTGGTATGTGTGCACCACTAAAACAGATCCTGCAGCACAATGGGATAATGAGAGGGAAAAAAAATGAAATCATGATTTTTCGATTAAAACGCAACTTTGCAGTGTTTTTTTCGTATGTTTTTTATAGTTGTATTTTCGTTTCTTGGGCTCATTTGATTTGAAATGGAGACTTTTCAGAATAGAGAAAGAAATTTTTATTGGTTTAGCATTGGAAATGGCTTGAAACTGACTCAAAGTAGCGGAAATGTTAAATTTTGCCGTTTTCAAGAGTAAACAAACGCCTCAACATCTATTACACGTCAGCTGGTGGGTCTAATATACATTCACAAATTATGGTATGATATTTAACAATTATTACAGTATTGCTAACAGTAAATCTTCTATTTTTTGGGTGTGAATAAAAATTCATTATGTAAATAAAAATTAAAATGGGTTTATTTGGGAAAGCCTCAAACATTAACTAATGAACAAGGGAAAGTTAATTTAGTGCCAGGAAGCTTACATTGTTCATTGGACCCTATTTTGAAATTGGAATATTTTGAATTTGTGTTAAATTGGCCAAAAAACAATTTCCGATGCTTATTTGTAGTAAGCAGTTGACTTGGCGATTTCTTGTGCTCAATCATAGAATGAATTAATTTCTAGTGAAAAAGCTAAGAATTTGTTGTTGAATAATGTAATTGGCCTAAAATGGAGTCAAAAATGGCAAAATCCCCCCATTTGAAATACGCTGATTTCCCCCAAAAGGGTTAAGGTCCTGTAGATAAGATTGCACAGAGAAGTGTGGATTTTTCTGAACAGGGAGTAAGTTTGATCTATGAAGGGGGGGGGGGGGTTTTTGCGGGGGGGGGGGATTTAGTGATTATTCTTATGCGGCTTTTTGTTGGATTTTTATTGGCTTTGGTGTGTTGCTGCAGTTAAAAACCCCAAGCAAAAAGCATGGGGGAGGTTGGATTTTAAAATGAAGGGTATAGTGTGAGAAGGGCAGTTTGCGGCAGTAGATTGTATTTTGGGAGAGGATCCCCCCTTTTTTGGATACTTTTTTTTTTATGTGTTGGATATGGGTGCGAAATTTGGTTTTGCGAGGTATATCCAAGGGGAATTTTCCCTCATTATGCTGGCAATTAGGGTTGTCGATTTAATTTTAAGTTGTGCAAACCTGCTCTGTCCAAACATAATCAGTGGCCCCCCCGCGTAACGTTGGCATTGCATAGTTTTAAAATCCGCATGCGTACATTTTATCACTAAAATTTTGCCTCACTAGTGCAAAAAAAATTCGCTAAAAGCGATTCGCCCAAAGTCCTGCGGGGTGAGCCAGCCCCACTTGTTTGCCAGTGGCCCTTGTTACAACCGCTCCGCGGGAAAAAATTCAAGATACAATCGGAACATTTGTATTATTACGCCTTTTTTTAAATGATTCACCCGAAAAATAAGTGACCTTGGCCCCCAAGAAAGCTTCTAGTGCCAAAAAAACAGGTTTAAAGGGGGACAATTTCTATGGAGTGAAAAAAGGTCATTGAATAGTATGAAAGTGGGGTGCGTGTCTCCCAGCTGGCCCTTGTAAAAGTAAAACCCCAAACAACCCTCCTTCTTTTTGTCCAAAGAACGGCAAACAAGAAGCTGTTCTTGCCAAAGATTTAACTGTGCTTTTGAAACAGAGACGAAGTGATGGAAAAATGTTGAGAGACTGTTTTTGGTGTGGTAAACGAAAAAAAAGATAGCGGCATAGCACTCTCAAAAAGATCATAAGTGAAAAGGGTAGGAAGTTCATGAGGGGTTTAATTAGAAAAAAGCCCGCACGTGGTTTATGCGAGTGAATTTAAGGCCGCAAAGGTTGGTTTAAAAGATTTTTGAGGCGTAGTGCATACATAGGGGATAAGGATGGTGAGGCTGCCAGTTCGGACCAAAAAGCAGCTGAAAATATGTGCAGAATTCAAGGAGTACATAGACAGTGAAGGGCTGAAACCCGAACAAGTCTTTAATTGTGACGAAAAAAAGGCCTGTTTTTGGGGAAAAAAATGCCAAGCAGGACCTACATTATCGGAGGAAAAGGCCTCCCAGGACTAAGCCATGAAAGAAGGCTTACTTTTCAGTGTGCCAAAGCTAGTGGTGATTGCAAAATGAAGCCTTTATTAGGTATCACTCTGAAACTCCCCCAAACTTCAGGCAAAAGAATATCCCAAAGGTAATTTGTTGTGCTTGGAGGGTAAGCAATAAGCATGGGGCACTGGGGGCTTTTTCTATGATGGTTACACCAAGCATTTGCCCCCCTGTGGGGGGGGGGGGGGGGGTTCCTAAATAAAGAAATTAGACCCTTTAAATGCCTCCCCGGTGTAGACAAAGCCCCCGGGTTTATCCTACAGACTTGGCAGAGGAATTTGTGGGGACAGAGCTTAAAAGGTCAAGTTTTTGCCTCCTAAACCACTCCTCTCCCGCAGCTCTGGCCACAGTTTTGCAAACTTCAAAAAACTTACACAAAAGCTCTGTTTGAAAGGTGCCTTTTAGTAACCTCAGAAAAATCAGTTGACTTTTAAGAGAGTACTTTAATATCCTCAATTGTGTAAACCTTTTGGTAAGGCTTGGGAGGGAGTGCTAGAGGACCCTTTAACTCTGCTTGGGAAAAAACTGTGGCCCCAAAATTTTAGACCAAAGGGATTCTGAAGGGTTTGAGGCTAACCCCGGGGGGTATGCCCGTTGAGGAATCAATTGTGGCATTGGGGAAGTCCTTGGGGTTGGGGGTTAGTGGGGAGGATGTGGAAGAGTTGGTGGAGGAGGGAAATTTGAAGAACTAACCACTGATGAGCTGCTAGATCAACTTCAACAGCAAGAGGCCACACCTGAGAAAACTGCTTCGGAGGAGGGGAGGGGAGAAATTGAAGAAGAAGCCTACTTCAAAGATTAAGGAAATCTGTGCAAAGTGGTTTGAAATGCAAACCTTTATGGATAAAATCACCCTCACACAGCTATTGCAAGCCGTGCTGGTGACTATTACACTGACACTTTTGTGAAACACTTTAGGAAAGTCATAAAGGAACAGAGGTCCCAGGCCACTATGGACAGATATGTTTGCGACAGAAGTCCAGTGACTATGAAGCTGGTCCTAGTGGCATTAAAAGAAGAAGGAAGCAACCCCGGAAAAGGACTTGACACCTAAAGTCCTAATGGAAGGGATTCCCCTTCTAAACACTAAAACCATCCAGTCTCCCCTCCTCCAACCCATCAATCATCACCATATCTTCAATAAAGGTAATTTGTCATGTAACTTGCATGTTTTTTTAAACGTTTGTGTGAAATTAAAATTAATATTTCATGTGGTAAAAAAATTTTTTTTTTTATTCTTTTGGGTGTCTTGCACGGATTAATTTGGTTTCCATTATTTTTTATGGGGAAAATTAATTCGCATAACGATAATTTCGCATAACATTGAGCTCTCAGGAACGGATTAATAGCGTTATGCGGGGGTCCACTGTATAGTAGGTTTTGCCAGTGTTAAGTGTAAGTTTATTGGCTGTCATCCAAGTCGATATTTTGAGCAGCTCCTCTTTAACAGTGGTGTTGAGGGTGGCAAGATTAGGGTGGGAGATGACATAAGTTGTGTTGTCAGCAAAGAGAATGGGTTTCAGGTGTTGGGATATGTTTGGAAGATCATTGATGTAAATGAGGAAGAGCAGGGGCCCAAGGTCACTTCCCTTCGGAACTCCAATATCAAGTGGCCGTATTGATGAGGCTGTGTCTTCAGCCCTTAAACGGTCCAAACGTATATATACGTTCACTCGCGTAGCGCCCCAGATTTTTTGAGGAAAAAAAAAATCTTTTCTTTTAAAAGGAAAAAAGAGCATATGGTACCCAGGCATCCCCAATTATTTTAATATGGAACACAGTGAGTGCACACACCCATTCTCTCATGTCTAGGTGACTCAGGCTTATTGTGGCAATGTTGAATGAATGACAAAGAAAACGTATATATACGTTTGGGGCGCTACGCACGTGAACGTGTATATACGTTTGGACCGTTTAAGGGTTAATGGTGACATACTGATACCTATTAGAAAGGTTAGATTTAAAATATGCAAGCGCATGGCCTCTTATACCATAGTGCTCAAGTTTGTGGAGTAGGATGCCGTGGTCTACTGTGTCAAACGCTTTTCTTAGGTCATTAAAAATTCCTAGCGGATATTCCTTATTTTCCAGTGCTGTGTAAAGCAGGTCTAGCATTTTTATAATTGCATCATTAGCGCTTTTATTTTTCCTGAATTCAAATTGGCAGGGGTCGAGTATGTTTTGTGACGTTATAAATGAATATAGTCTCCTGTGCACGAGTTTCTCGAAGATTTTGGATAGCAATGGTAAGTTTGATATTGGCCTATAGTTGTTTACGTCTGTGGGTCACCACCTTTATGTATTGGTGTAACCCTTGCTGTCTTGAGTATTGTCGGGAAAGTGCTAGTTTCTAGTGACTTGTTAAAAAGTAATGTAATAGCATGCGAAAGGACATGGGCCGCTCACTTGTACAATAATGGTGGGACGTGAGACAGATTCCCTGAGTTATTTTTAAGTGACTTTATGATCGCGGTGATTCCGTGGGCTCAGTTGGTACAAGATAGAAGGAATTTGGGAAATTCCCATCTAGGTAGCCCCCGGGCACGGGCATTGGTACGTGGGATTTTACTGCGAGATTAGATCCTATGTTTGAGAAAAGTCGTTTATTTTTGTTAGCTGTATCAGTGGGATGCAGTGGTGTTTCATGAGGTTTAGTTAGAACAATATCTTGTTTTTTTTCATTTTTGTGGGTCCCCAGAGTCTGGGAAAGTGTTTTCCTAGGTCTTTTTTATATATCCTCTTGTGTCAGTGAATCTGCTGGAGTAGTACAGTTGTTTGGCTTTCTTTATTAATTTGGTGAGAACTTTTGAATATTGTTTAAAAAATATTTTTGTGTATTAAGCCCTGTCTATATTGCTTTTCATATTGGTGTTTCTTATCAATGGATTTCAGAATACTGCGGGTTTAGCCATGGGCAACCAATCCGTTTATTCGTGATCTGTTTCGTTTGTTTCGTTTTTATAGGACAATGTTTGTTGTATAGTCTAAGTATTTTGTTAAGAAAAATGTCTGTCCAATCGTCAATACCAATTGGCATTGGAGAATTCTGTAGGCCAGTCAACAGTCCTAGGTCTGCTGTGAAATTCCTTATTGAGGCCTCATCATGGAGTCTAAATGAAGCTTTGTTGTATTCGAGTGGTGGCTTACTAATGTTTGTTAAGAGGAAGGTAGGGTAGTGGTCTGTAGTGCTACTGTATTATCCCTGTTTTTAAGGGGGGCTAGTATATTGGTCCATATGTGGTTATTATGGTTGCACTTGTCTCAGTGAGCCTTTGGTTGGGTTTGGTTATTGTTGGTATGAGAAGTGCGTTGTTCATATTGTTGATGAAATGAGTTACAGTCTGATCATCTGGTAGGCCAAGGTTGATGTTGAAGTCTCCAGCTAAGAGAAGGTGGTGCTTGTTCATTTGTCTGTTTGTTATTAGTGACTTTTGATTCTCACTGAAGTTTGGGATGTTTGGGGGTGGGGTATCTGGTATATGGCACCGATTGTTATAGGCGTCTTGAGGTTTTTTTACAGTAAAATTACAAAAATGTATTCCCCATGTTCAAACACTAAAGCAATTAGTGCTAATACAAGATAGTTGGTTAGACTAATAGATTGCATTACCACTCCCAACTTGGTATGGTCTGCAGTTGTGGATTGCTTGTATCCTGGTAGTGGGTAGATATCAATTGTGTCCTGCTTAAGCCAGGTCTCAGTAAGAAAATGCAGGAGAAGAGTGTCTTTAGTGACTCAAGGAGTGCCAGGAGGTCATTATAGTGTTTGCTTAAGGGCCTGATGTTGAGTTAAGAACTGATAGACTTTGAGCAGTGTTTTAGGATAGTGCTGGCTTGTGATGCTGTGTAATAAAGGCAGTTACTTTCCAATAAGTTTTGATTGTGTGTTAGATTATGGAGGTTTAGATCAGGGTCAACGTGATCATTCATCTTTTAGGTTTAAATAGTGGTTGTTTATATCCTGTATTATGTGGTGAGTTCTAATACTGATTTCTGTAGTGGTGGAGGTTTTTGGGTAAGTATACCGCTAAAGCACTTTGGTCATATAGAGTATAGTCACTAATAAACATAATGAAATTGATATTGTCTATGTGTTGTGCTAGAATGAGCTAAAGTACAACTAGGTACAAACTAATACTATAAAAAAAATTACAAGTGGCACCAGACTCACTCTTGTAATTGCACTAAGGTCTAATATAATGAATTTATTGTTGTCTATGTATTGAGCTAGAATGAGCTAAAGCACAACTAGGTAAAGTTAGTTTAGGTGTTGTCTAAGTATTGAACTAGAATGAGCTAAAGTACAACTACGTAAAAACTTATAATATAAAAATACAAATTAAAATGGTACTTGCAATTGCACTAGGGTCTGATATAGGTTGTCAACAAGATCAAGAGTATAACTAGATTTAAATTGACAAAATAAAATTCACAAATTAAAGTACCAAAAGAATAATAAGTAAAAAATAACAATGGCAATGACTTGGTTATAATATGATAGTAAGATGGTAGACAGATACACAGGTACAAAGGATAATATAAAGGTTGGAGTTGAATATACAAACTTGAAAATTTGGCAACAAAATGATATGAAAAGTATAAAATAATGATTAATGTAAAACAATGTGGCAACATCGCCGACTGCCGTCTCCCGGTATTTTTTATTTACTTTATGTACTAATTTCTATTATTTTTTAATTTTTCTTTTTCCAAGTAACTTTTATGGCCTGTGAGACCAGTATGATCAGTATTTTGTAAGTTTTTTTCTTTTTTCAATACTACACAATAAGGTTGTAAACACTGTTGTCATTGTTTTGTTTATAAAAAATATTTACACAAACAAACTGTATGAAATATTGTTTATTACTATTTTTCTATATTTTATATACACATTTACAGTCACAGGGAATGTTTCTAGAAGTTCTGCAGCCTGTGGAAGTCTTTGAAACATGGTGTCATGCACAGTGGTGTTTTACATTCCTCACTCATAAAACAAATGTCTCTGCATTGTTGTGGGCATTTCCTTGTATGTGCACAGACGTAACACCTCTTCTGAGCCTTTTTCTTGAAAGCAGTAGCAGGCAGTTTTACCAGGAAGTGATCACCATGCTTCAGACGAGAAGGTAGTTGTTGATAATTTGGTGGGCGGTCTATTGCAGGTGTTGTTCCTTGGTACTTGAATACTATTTGTCTGATGACAAACAGAATTCACCGCATTGTGATTTGTTTCTGGTCCTCATCTTATACATATTATAAGCATTGAGCATGGAAATGTCCAGAAGATGGAAAAAGAGTTTTATGTACCACTTATAACTCTTGCAAACCCAATCTGCATGTCACATTTGTCCACTGAACACATATTGAAGGTGTAATCAATCACAGCTGCAGGTTTTAGAATGGGTTCATTGCTCTCTCTATGCTGCCTGCCAGTGTCTGCCATTTCATTAGGGTGAACTGATGACAACAGTGTGACATCTCATTTGTCATGCCACCAAAATGCCATGATGTCATTGGCAGCAAACGCCTGCACCTCACCTCAACAAGTGCCAGCGTCAAACCTGGGCATATGTTTCCGATTTACATGCACTGTGCCACACACATCTGTCATGTTCACTTGCAAGGAAATCACTGAGTGAGGGGCTTGTGTACCAGTTATCAGTATATAATATATGCCTCTTACCAAGGTATGGTTCTATCATTGTTCTAACCACATCACCAGAGATGCCCAATAACTTCCTGGTATTTTGCAATGTATAACTTCCAGTGTACACAATAATATCCAATACCAGACCACTGTAACAATCACAAAGCACAAACAACTTTACACCAAAGTGTTTCCTCTTGCTTGGTATGTGCTGCTTGAAAGAGAGTCTTCCTTTGAACAGAATCAAAGACTCGTCAATTACAAGCTTCCTGAAGGGATAAGAATACATATTGAATTTCTCTTTCAGATACACAAGCACATGCATAATCTTATATAACCTGTCATTTCTGTCAGGCCTGGTTTTGTCTGAGAGGTGAAGCAAACGTAACATTAGCACAAATCGATTCACTGGCATTATATCACTGAAACCTGGGGTTGCAATCAGGCGGTCTGTTGACCAGTATGATTTCACTTTGTGCTTATACACATGTGGCATAAGCATTATTGTGGCAAAGAAAAGATTCATCTCAGCCACAGTTGCCTCCTTCCACTGGTGTAGACGTGATTTTGGTGAAAGTATTGTGTTTGCCATGGTGTACTCGTAGTATGTGTTGCGTTCCATGACAGTACTTTCAATCAGGGGTTCGTCAAAGAATAACTCAAAAAATTCCAGTTCAGTGGCATTGTTCCCAAGCGTGCAAGATGGCCATATTCCACTTTGGCTGTCATCAAACTGGTGGGCATTTGGAACAAAATTGACAGCTTCCTGCCAATCCCAGGTGCAGTCTGCTGGTGGGTACTGGACAATGACAGGTGGTTGTGGTTGTGGAGGTTGTGGTTGTGGAGGCTGGGTGTGGGTTGGGAGTGTGGGTGGGGGATGGTGGCCTTTGTTGTAGATCAGCTGAGGCAGCGGCGTGGGTGGCAGCATGGCCCACTGCTGGTGCCTCACAGCCGTCACCACCACTACCACCACCATGCACATTTTCCATCCCAATTGCAACGCTATCATCGTCATTTTCACTGTGTGTTCCTGTTGTACAGCCACGGGATGTACTCTGAGATGTACTCCTTCCCCTTGAATAGCATATGGCACACTACCAGAGAGCATATATCGTTGTATATACTGACGCTTCACTGGGGAATATTCCGCTTCACTATCACTACTGGAACTGTTTTCAAGAGCTTGTAGTTCATAATCACTATCACTATCATCACAAATGCTCACATCTGAGTCTGGGATTTGGGAAAATAGGAGTTTCCTCTTTGATTCTGGTACAATTGAATGTGAACAAGACAGCCCAGCACCAGAGGTGGAAGGCTGAGGGTCATCTGGGTTTTCCTCACTATTACCGATATTATGGTTATTAGTTTCTCTCAAAACCTCACCAAAACCTTGAAACTCATCTTCACTGGCACTTCCATCTGTATTAGAACTGTCACTGGGGAACAAAAGTGTCCCAATTCGCCGAGGAGTGAGGAACTTCTTAATGCGAGGCATGGTGGACATTGTGTACTAAGATGGCATTCCCACAATGCACCACTGGGTCCCAAATTTTTTTTCTACCACGCACACCGACCACACAGGCCCATTCTCTCACATCTAGGCCTACCAGCCTTTTCTCGCGAGATATGACGGTGCTAGAATTTATGCGTACTAGTACGTCAAAAACCCCTGCGTGTAAGCCATACTAGTGCGTTTGAAATCCTAAAAGTGTTAAGACCGACTTCTTCTTCTGCCTATCTTTCTGACCATAGTATTGGGAAAGCGCTCCTGCGCCATGTTGGTAGAGATATCTCATTTCATGCCCTCAAGAGTGGTACGTGCATCGTCACTGTCCAGATTGCTACCCAAGCTAATGATCTTTCTCTCCTTTTGCATATTGATACAACTCCTATCACTATTGAAAAACATCTTTCTCTCAATTCTTGTAGTGGTACTGTCATTCTGCCCCATACCATAGTCCAACAGAATTTCCAGTCATGTGGCAATGACATTCTTGAACAGCTGGAACTCCAGGATCTCACAATCCTCAAAGTAGACACTTATGTCCTTCCTGCCCGCGGGCAGAGACGATACCCTTGTAATGTGGCTCGATTAACTTTCGACAGCCGTGAACTCCCGTCCTCTGTTTATGTCGTGGGACATTGGTTACAAGTTTGAAAGGTGATCCCTACACTGCAACAGTGTAGAAATTGCTGGCGTTTTGGTCACCCAGCAAAATATTGCAGATCTATAGCCGAATGCCCAGTCTGTGGTGCCGACGACCATTCTAATATGTCTTGCAGTCAACCTCCATCTTGCCTTAATTGTAATGAGGCTCACCCTTCGTACTCTCGCCGTTGCCAGGTCTACTTAAATGAGCATGAAATCCGTTGCCTCAAAGAAGCAGAAGGTCTTCCTTATGCTATGGCAGTTTCTCATCTCTGCCTCCAAGGGAGACTACCCCGTGTTTCTTATTCTTGTGTTTCAAAATGTCCCCCCACTTCTGGGGTCCCATCTTCTGCAGCCTCCTTTGTTGTTACCCCTCCCATAGCCACTCCAGTATCTAATCCTTTTGCTGTCCTGGGCTCTGCCGTCCCAACTACAACTCAGTTTGTTCTCACATCTTCACGTCCTTTCTCACAAGTCCCAGTATCGACAAGACCTCGTACAACACCTTATACCAATTGCCCCTCTACTTCTCAGAAGCCCAAAAAATCCCCATTGCTCAAATCTTCTTTGCCCCCTCCTTCCCTTCTTCCACCTCTGCATTTTACCTTTCCAGTCTCTGTGCCTAGTTCTGCCCCTCTCTCTGGCTCTATTACCAGTGTGGAGGTTCACCCTCCTCCCCATACTATGCCTTCCACCCCCGTCCCCTCCCAAGTTTCTCCCTCTTCTGCCGCCTCCCAGGTTTCTGCCTCTTCTGTCCCCTCCCACACTACTCCAGTCCCCTACACTCTTTCATCCCCCTCTACTTTGGTACAGTCCATTACTGTCCCAATCTTTACTCACCCTCCTCCTTCTACCTCCAATATTGTCTCCCATACATCTTTGAATTCAGAAACACTTGAAGCCATTTCAGAATACAGTGGACCCCCGGTTAACGATTTTAATCCGTGCAAGAGGGCTCATCGTTATGCGAAATAATCGTTATGCGAATGAATTTTCCCCATAAGAAATAATGGAAATAAAATTAATCCGTGCAAGACGCCCAAAAGTATGAAAAAAATTTTTTTTTACCACATGAAATGTTAATTTTAATACACACAAACTGAAAAAGGCATGCACAATTAAATGACACTTACTTTTATTGAAGATCTGGTGATGATTGATGGGATGGGAGGAGGGGAGAGCATTATCTTCTTACTGTTTAGAAGGGGAATCCCCTTCCATTACGACTTGAGGTAGCAAGTCCTTTTCCGGGGTTACTTCCCTTCTTCTTTTAATGCCACTAGGACCAGCTTGAGAGTCACTGGACCTCTGTCGCACAACAAATCTGTCCATAGAGCTCTGTACCTCCCGTTCCTTTACGATTTGTCTAAAATGGGCCACAACATTGTCATTGAAATAGTCACCAGCAACGGCTTGCAACAGCTGTGTCAGGGTGATTTTCATCTATAAAGGTTTGCAGTTCAACCCACTGTGCAAAACATTTCCTTAATCTTTGAAGTAGGCACAATGGATTCCACAACTGGCATAGGCTTCTCGGGTTAGCCCCAAACCCTTAAAAATCTTTTTTAAATTTTCCCATACAAATTCTCACCCTTTTTACCACAGGGTTGGCACTAGAAGCTTTCTTGGGGCCCATGTCACTTTTTTTCCAGAAACAGCACCGAAAACACTGTAATAATACGAAATATTCCGAGTGTATGCTTGGATGTTACCGCGGAGGCTGGCTGGTAAACAATGGGACGGCCGGCACATGTGAGGCTGGCTGAGGGCACATTGGACGCGTCTCGGACGAAAATCGGTAAGCGGGTTTTTAATCGGTATGCGCGGCAAAAATTTTGCGATAAAAGTAATCGGTATGCGGAAAAATCGCTATGTGATGCCATCGTTATGCGGGGGTCCACTGTATATTGCAGAGATTAAACCTTCAGTGGACACTGATCCACCTCCTGTTCCTTCTCTTCCCTCTCCTCCATCTCCACAACTCCAGTACAGTGAAATTGACCGAAAATGGGGCTCAAAGTGGGCAAAATCGCCGATGCGTAAACATCGCCGAGACCGCTAACTTTGCGAGAGCATAATTTCGTAAGTTTTCAATCAAATTTCAAACTTTTGGTGTCTTTATGATCGGGAAAAGATTCTCTATCTTTTCATAAGAGAAAATAATTTTTTTTTTTTTAAATTTGGCCGACCCTGAGAACGAGTTTCGGAGAGGGCCTGTCGACCCTCAAAGGGTTAACCTGTAAACGGTTCAAACGTATATATATGTTTTTACCGCTAGTGCCCCAAACGTTATATACGTTTTATGTGTCCTGCATTTAACATTGCCATGATAAGCCTGAGTCGCCTAGACATGTGAGAATGGGTGTGAGCACTCACTGTGCACCATATTAAAATAATTGGGGATGCCTGGGTACCATATGCTCTTTTTTCCTATTAAAAAACAACAATGTTTTTTTTTCTCAAAAAAGTTGGGGTAGTACGGTAGTGAACGTATATATACGTTTGGACCGTTTATGGATTAATGAAAGTGCCCTTCTTCTACACAATGATATTCCGTACTGTCAACTATTTGTCCATAAACCACTGCATTACACTGCAGCCCGTATCCACTTGAATAAGTGGTTTACAATATGTTCTTTATATCTCTCTCCTTCTCGAGCATTTTCTATCCCAGATTTTGCCTTTCTTGTTTCATCCTTACCACCACAACCACTTCTGTTACTTGGTGATTTTAATGCCCATCATTTCCTCTGGGGGGGGGGTCTCATTGTGACTCACGTGGCATCCAGTTGGAGGCTTTTCTCGCCTCTCACCCCTCCATGTTTTAAATACGGGTACTCCCACCCATTTTGATCCTCGTACTCATACTCTCTCTTGCATCGATCTATCAGTCTGCTCTTCCTCCACTGCACTAGACTTCACCTGGGCTTTTCTACCGGACTTATATGACATCAATCATTTTCCAATCATTCTTACTTTTCCTTCATATTCACCACCTTTCCGTAGCCCTCGCTGGCAGTTTGATCGGGCAAATTGGGATCTTTACTCACAACTCACTGCTTTTAGTGAGGTTCCTTCTTCATCCTCCATTGACGAGCTCTTACACCTCTTCTCGACGTCAGTTTTCACTGCAGCTTCTCATTCTATACCCCAAACCTCAGGCAGGCATTCTCAGAAGTGCATGGCTTGATGGTCTCCTGCTTGTGCTCGTGCAGTACGTTTGAAACGCGCTGCATGGGGCAGGTACCGGTACAATAGAACCGATGAGAGACTTCTTGATTTTAACCCGTAAACGGTCCAAGCAGATCTACGTTCACATGTATAGTGCTACAGAAGTAGATCTACATTTTTTTACATATTTTCAAATATGACAAAAAAAAAAAAGTAGATCAAAGTTTTTTTTACACATTTTCAAATGTAAAAAACAAAAAGATCTACTTTTTTTTACATACTTTCAAATGTTGAAAAAACGTATATATACGTTTGGACCGTTTACGGGTTAAGCAGAAGTGTGCGATCGCTCACCGTGTCATCCATGATGCTAAATGCTCTTGCTGGTGAGATTATGTTTCCACCATCACCTCTGCTTCCTCTATGAGTGCAGTCTGGAAATAAGTGAGGAAATTGAGAGGTAAATACTCTCCTGACCCGGCTCCTGTTCTACGGGTTGCCGGCGTTGATGTAGCAAACCCTCTTGACGTTGCCATTGAAATTGGCACTCATCTGGTCCGTATTTCCCGGGGGCTCCATCTATGCCCCTCATTTCTTTCCTCAGAGTCTGCCAGAGAGTTAGTACCCTTGGACTTTTCTTCTCTTAGAGAAGAACAGTATAATGTGCCTTTTACACTTCAGGAACTGGAGGCAACACTCTCAGCTTGCCGATCATCGGCAGCTGGGCCTGACGACATTCATATTCGTATGTTACAACATTTACATCAGTCAGCCCTTGTAGTCCTCTTACACCTCTTCAATCTTATTTGGTCACAAGGAGTTCTTCCACAGCTGTGGAAATCTGCCATTGTTCTCCCTTTCTGCAAGCTGGGTACTACGGGACATGATGCCTCCCACTATCGTCCCATCGCTCTTACTAGTGCAGTTTGCAGTGTGATGGAACGTCTGGTAAATCGACGTTTAATGTGGTATTTAGAGACACACAACAGTCTCTCCACTAGTCAATATGGCTTTCATAAGGGTCGATCTACCATAGACCCCTTACTGCGCTTGGATACATATGTTCGTAATGCCTTTGCGAATAATCACTCAGTTATTGCCATATTTTTTGACCTTGAGAAGGCATATGACACAACTTGGAGGTATAATATTTTGGCTCAAGCCCACTCCTTAGGCCTCCGAGGCAATCTACCATCCTTCCTTAAGAACTTTTTAATTGACTGACATTTCCGTGTTCGAGTCAATAATGTGCTTTCCCCGGACTTCGTCCAAGCTGAAGGTGTCCCTCAGGGATGTGTTCTGAGCACAACACTTTTTCTCCTTGCTATAAATGATTTGGCTTCTGTTCTTCCACTCAATATTTGGTCATGTTGATGACTTCGCTATTGCTTGTGCAGGCTCTGAGTGTCAACTCATTACAGTTTCTCTCCAGCATGCAGTCGACTGTGTTTCCAGTTGGGCTACCATGCATGGGTTTAAATTTTCCAGTACCAAAACACCAAATTACTTTCACTAGACGCTCTCTCATCTCCGATCATCCTTTGTACCTCTGTGGCTCCTGTATCCCTGAACATGATACAGTAAGGTTTCTAGGCCTTCTCTTTGACTGTAGATTATCCTGTAAACCTCACATTACCTCTCTGAAGGCAACTTGTCACAGCTGGCTGAACCTTCTTAAAACCCTTGCTCATCTTCCCTGGGGAGCTGATCATCGAACTCTGCTTCACCTACATTCAGCCCTCATTTTATCAAAACTCGATTATGGTGACCAGATTTATTCAGCAGCCTCTCCTGCTACTCTCTCTAGCCTTAACCCCATCCATCACCAAGGATTACGTTTATGCCTTGGTGCTTTTCGCTCTTGCCCCGTTGAGAGCCTCTATGCAGAAGCGAATTTTCCATCCTTGTCTGATCGCCGTGATGCCCATTGCCTTTGCTACTATGTACTCTCACGATCTCCGCAATCCTTCCATTTATAGAATGGTCACCGATATTAGTCGACATTCTTTATTTGTTCGCCGCCCCTGTTTGCTCCATCCCTTTTCTCTTCGCCTACATTCGCTCTTGTCTTCCCTTTAGTTACCACCTTTATATGTTCATGTAGCATCACACTTTTCCCTACCCCCCTGGGAAGTTCCAGCTGTTCGGGTCTATTCTTTCTCACTCCCTTGCTCGAAAGCCCAACTGCCTACGGTGGCTTCCCGCTCTCTTTTTCTTGACCACTTCCACTCTCATTCTCATGCCATCACAGTGTACACAGATGGCTCTAAGTCTTCAGATGGCATCGGATTCGCAGCGGTGTTTCCGGACAGCATCGTGCAAGGGGATTTACTATCTTTGGCTAGCATTTTTACTGCTGAATTGTATGCCATTCTTGCAGCACTTATTCATATCGCATCTATGCCTGTGTCATCATTTGTGGTTGTCTCAGACTTCCTTAGTGCTCTACAGGCCATACAAAAATTTGATACACCTCACCCCCTAGTTCTCCGTATCCAACTTTGGCTACGCCGTATCTCTTCCAAGCATAAAGATATTGTTTTTTGTTGGGTCCCTGGTCATGTCGACATACAGGGCAATGGACAGGCAGACACTGCTGCGTGGTCAGCAGTACATGACCTACCAATTTCATATAGAGGTGTTCCATTTCTGGACTATTTTGCTGTAATAGCTACCCACCTTCACACCCATTGGCAACAACGTTGGTCAACTCTGCTCAGTAACAAACTTCATTCTATTAAACCGAGCATAGGTTACTGGCCGTCTTCATGTCATCAGTGCCGAGGTTGGGAGACTACTCTCTCCCGCCTTCGCATTGGCCACATTCGTCTTACTCATGGGTATCTCATGGAGAGGCACCCTGTTCCTCTCTGTGAGCAGTGTCAAGTTCCAGTATCGATTAGCCACATTCTGTTAGACTGCCCTCTCTATCAACGAGCATGCAGAATTTACCTCCAACGTCGTCTCCGCTCTACTACTCTCTCTTTACCTTCCCTTCTTGCTGATGGACCCTCCTTTAATCCTGACTCTCTCATTGACTTCTAGACAACTGATTTACTCCACAAACTCTGATGATACCTTTCGCACTCCCCTCAGCCCTTTCTACCTCAATCTCTTGCTGCCCTCAACCCTTTCACCATCCACTACCCTGCTGTTCTCCGTAACCTATTACTCATCCATCTCCCTTTTACCACCTGATACCCTCGCTTTCTTCCTGCCCTGGAGCGCTGTATAGCCCTTGTGGCTTAGCACTTCTTTTTGATTATAATAATAATAAAGGAAAAACAACATCCAGTATTGGGCCCCTGTTTAGGCAAGATTGGACCTACAAAGTTGACAGCCAAGAAATCAGTGAGTTACTAAAGTCCCAAAATGCCTCAGTGTTGAGTGAGCCATTTCCCAGACTAAGGGTCAACAATCCAAATGAATTCTCTATGAGCAAGACCCAAAATTTGGTCATCTCAAAAATCTGTGAAATTCTAACACCTCGAGACTTGAAAAGGCAATTAATGACATGCGCATGCACTCTGCCCCAGGCCCAGACTCATGGAACTCCATGTTCATCAAGAATTGCAAGAAGCCCCTGTCATGTGCCTTCAGCATTCTATGGAGGATTCTATGGAGAGGGAGCAAGCTAGCCACTGACTCCGCAGTTTTCGAGACAAAGTGCTTTGTCATCCACCTCAAGGAATGCGTTAAGTTCCTGTACACTTGTAAATATATAATAGAACATTACTAATATACAACATTTTTGTTGTAAACAACTATTGTAAACAAAATAATAATGAAAATATGTATTAGTGTGTTTATTGTGTTGAATACAACAGTACCATATAGTACCATACCGTACAATGAACTATATGACATCATTGTACTGTATGGTACAATGTACCATATGGTACCATTGCATCATATGGTACCATATGGTACCATTACACCATATGGTACCATAAGGTACCATTACACCATATGGTACCATAAGGTACCATTGCACCATATGGTACCATAAGGTACCATTGCACCATATGGTGCCATTGTATCATATGGTACCATTGTACCAAATGGTGCCATTGTACCATATGGTACCATTGTATTATATGGTGCCATTGTACCATATGGTACCATTACACCCTATGGCACCATTGTACCATATGGTACTGTATGGTACCGTTGTATTTTACGCAATAACCGCACTAATATTTGTATCATTTTGTTTACAGTAAACTTGTAAACTTTTACAAGTTTTGTAAGCAATATAATGATAAACAAATTTGTGCAGTTATTGTGTTGAATACAATGAGTGTACACTTATACAATATACATTATACTGGTCTCACAGGCCACAAATGTTATTAGAAAAAGAAAAAAATTAGATAAGAAAAGAAAAAAGTATAAAAAACGTAAAATAAAAAAATGGGATTTTGCGGAAGTCACTGATGTTGCCGCCACCCGGTCATTTTGGGTCAGCTTCCTGCCTCTGTATCTCGGTAAGTACTGATCAGAAAATTTTTTTTTGGTTTTATTACCTTCACAAAAATATTATCTTTAATTCTGTAAGGAAAAAAAATTTTTTTTTTTTTTAAATTTCTTGGACACTGGGGGCACCACTGAAAAGGTGGTATACTACAAATTCTAACCATACAATGGAGTGAAAAAGTAATGTGAAGGACCTGGGAGTGATAATATCAGAGGATCTTGCCTTCAAAGACCACAACAATATATCTACCATATCTGCTAGGAACGTGATCGGATGGATAATGAGAACCTCTAAAACTAGGTATGCCAAGCCCATGATTCTCTTCAAATCGCTTATTCTCTCTGGGCTGGAATGTTGCTGTACACTAACTGCCCCCTTCAAGGCAGGCAAAATTGCTGACCTGGAGAATGTACAAAGAACTTTCATGGCACACATGAATACGATAAGACACCTAAATTACTGGAAATGGTTGAAGTCCCTTGATTTGTATTCCCTGGAATGCAGGCGAAAGAGATACATGATAATATACACTTAGAAAATCCTAGAGGGATTAGTACCAAATTTGCACATGAAAACCACTCCCTGTAAAAGCAATAGACTCAGCAGGAGATGCAACATTCCCCCAATGAAAAGCAGGGGTACCACAAGTGCACAGAGACACAGCACAATAAGTGTCAGGGGCCCAAGATTGTTCAACTGCCTCCCAGCATACATAAGGGGGATTACCACTGCCATAACCTAGCTAGATTGGGTCACATTCACCTAGTAGCACAAGCTAGTCAGGTCCAACTCACACCCACCCACACCCACTCGTGTATTTATCCAACCTATTTTTAAAACTACAACGTCTTAGCCTCTGTGATGGTACTCGGGAGTTTGTTCCACTCATCCACAACTGTTACCAAACCAGTGCTTTCCTATATCCTTCCTGAATCTGAATTTTTCCAATTTAAAACCATTGCTGCGAGTCCTGTCTATGTTAGATATTTATAACATGCTATTTACATCCCCTTTATTAATTCCTGTTTTCCATTTATACTCCTCAGTTATATTCCCCCTAATTCTACGCCTTTCTAGAGAGTGCAGATTCAGGGCCTTCAGTCTGTCCTCATAAGGAAGACTTCTGATACATGGAATCAGCTTTGTCATCCTCCTTTGTATGTTTTCCAGTTATTTGTATCCATTCTGTAATACGGTGACCAAAAGTGTGCAGCATAATCTAAATGAGGCCTAACCAGAGACATTTAGAGCTAAAGAACAACCTGAGGACTTCTGTTATTTATACTTTTTGATATAAAGCCAAGGATTCTATTCACTTTATTGCAAACACTTATGCACTGACTGCTGTCTTGGTTTCAGGTTACTGCTAACCAGAACTCCTAAATCCCTTTTGCAATCCTTAATATTAAAATCTACTTGATTTAGTCTATATGTGGCATGGTTATTTTCCTGTCCAACGTTTAGAACTTTGCATTTTTCTATATTAAACTGTATCTGCCACTTCTCCAACCACTGCATCAGTCTATTCAAATCATCCTGGTGTGCTCTGATGTCCTCATTAGAATGAATTAGTTGGTCTATTTTGGTGTCATCAGCAAATTTGCTTATGTCGTTATTTATTCCCTCATCTGTGTTGTTTGTGTAGATTGTAAACAACAAAGGGCCCAACACTGACCCATGTGGAACACCGCTTGTGACGTGCCCCCATTCTGATTTCTTCCTATTTATGCGAACTCTGCTGCCTATACATCAACCATGCCTCAACCCAGGAAAAAATTTCTCCTATTCCGTGTGCCTTAAGTTGTCTCAACAGCCTCTGATGTGGAACTCTATCGAAAGCTTTACTGAAGTCCATATACGCAATATCATATTCATTACCACGATCTGCCTCCTCAAATACCTTAGTGAAGAAAGTTAGTGAATTCATAAGACAGGAACATCCCTTTGTAAAACCATGCTGAGATTCGTTAATCAATTTATGCCTATCATGATGACTACGAATTGCTTCAGCAATTACTGATTCCATAAATTTATCAACTATGGAGGTAAGGCTTATTGGTCTATAGTTTGAAGCTAAGGACCTGTCACCTGCCTTGTAAATAGGTATTACATTTGCCATTTTCCACTTGTCTGGCACTATGCCAGTTTGTAGTGATATATTTAAAAGATTAGCCAAAGGTATGCTAAGTTCCTCTTTACATTTCTTTAAAACCCTTGCAAACAGTTCATCAGGGCCTAGGGATTTGTTAGGTTTTAATTTCTCTATTTGTCTGAGGACCATGTCACTAGTTACCCTAATTGTGCATATTTTATTATCCTCCTATTCTACATAGTTCATTATTTCTGGAATTTTGCTAGTATCTTCCTGAGTAAAAACTGAGAGGAAGTAGGCATTGAAAAGCTTGCACATTTCCTTATCACTGTCAGTGATCTGACCTGAGTTACTCTTAAGTGGGCCTATCTTGTCCCTAATCTTATTTCTGTATACCTGACAGAACCCTTTTGGGTTAGTCTTTGAATCCTTTGCAACTTTAGCCTCGTAATCCCTTTTTGCTTTTCTTATTTCTTTTTTTATTTCTCTCCTTAAGTGAATATACTGATTTCCTAACTGCCCTTTCCCTCTTTTGATATGCCTATATATGCCTCTCTTTTGACCAATGAGATGTTTTAATCTATTGCTTATCCATTTGGGATCATTTTTTTTAGATCTAATTTCCCTACTTGGGGACAAAAGTTGTGTGGGCAGCCAACACTATGCTCTGAAAAACGCCATATTGGCAACCAGCCCTACTACCTGACACATAATAAGGTTATCCCAATTTAGCCCACCCAGGTAATTTCTCATACTCATGAAGTCGGCCAAGAGGAAATCTGGGACAACGACTTGATTGTGGTTATCTGGGTAATTCCACGATGTATTGAGACTAAGTGATTTGTGATCGCTGTCCCCTAGCTCATCACTAACCTCAAGATTATTAACTAGTAATTCTTTGTTGGGAAGAACCAAGTCAAGCAGATAGTTTTCTCTAGTTGGTTCTGTCACAAACTGTTTTAAAAAGCAGTCTTGAACCGTATCAAGATTTCCTGTCACATTATGATATACAACTTAATGCTTTCCGTACAGAAAAAAAAACCCATCTAATAACCAACTTAATAATTGCTTTCCAAACAGTTGCCAGAGAGCATCATACGGGAGCTGGAAGTTGGGGAAACCTACTTGATTCCTCTGGATAATGAAGGCAACTACCCTATCAGTGTCACCGTTCTGGATGCTAACCATGTGCCAGGTGCTGTCATGTTCCTCTTCCAAGGTCAGTAAGTGTACTTAATGCATGTTGACTAGTATATTCCCTAGTGATCTTCAATGTAGAAGAGTTCTATGTACGTACAAAAGAAATTTAATGCATTTATTCACTTTAACTCTTTCAGTAGCCATCACTTAGAACTAAGCCATGGAAGTGAGGGTCCCTCATCTAGTTGTCATGAGCTGAGCTCACTCAGATAAACTACGAGTGATAAATTTTGACCTAGATATATAGAGAATGGGTCTGTATGGTGAGTGTACTCAGTAATAAAAAATTCTGGCCCATGTGGTGCATGAGAGGGAAAAACAAAACTGATTGTGTGTATGGTTTAAAATATCAACTTTGTAGGTGGTTTTATTTGCTTTTCTAGTTGGAATGCCTACAGTGTTTATTTTGGACTCTATTTTTTTTTATTTTAATATTGGTCAAATTATAAACTTTTATGAACACTATTGGAGAGTTCTTGTAGTTGAATGGGAGCCTTCTTGTGCTCATTCAGTAGAAAGGAAGGCACACTGTGAAAATGCTAGAAATTGGGTTGAATTGAGCTTAAACTTGGGCTCAAATTCAGCAAAATCACCAATGTGTAACTTGTGTTGACTACCAACTTTGTGCATGTGTTACTCCATAATTTTTCCATCAAATTTCACATTTTTTGTCTCATTATCTTTAGAAAAAGATTTTTTATCATTTCAGAAGAATCACAACATTGTCAGCATTTTTAATTGTTCACTTACACTCTTCAGTGTAAACATTTTGTCCACGCATCCCATATCCTTCTGAAGTTCTTGCTCCTCTTCAGTCCTTCTGTCTTGCCTTTAATTGTTTCAATAATAATTTGACCATATACTGCTTTGTTCAAACATAAGCTTAGTCTTTCTGACCATAAATTTATTGTTCTGACTCTTAACCCTTTGACTGTTTCAGCTGTATATACAGTGGACCCCCGGCTTACGATATTATTTCATTCCAGAAGTATGTTCAGGTGCCATTACTGAACGAATTTGTTCCCATAAGGAATATTGTGAATTAGATTAGTCCATTTCAGACCCCCAAACATACACGTACAAACGCACTTACATAAATACACTTACATAATTGGTCGCATTGGGAGCTGATCGTAAACCGGGGGTCCACTGTATACGTCTTATGAGCCAGTGTGTGTGGCGTATTAATACGCCAAAATTCTAGCAGCTTCAACTCAAGCAGGAGAAAGCTGGTAGGCCCACATGTGAGAGAATAGGTCTCCATGGTCAGTGTGCGCACTATAAAAAAAATCGAGGAGCCAGTGGTGCATTGTGGGAATGCCATTTCAGTAGTCCTTGTTCAGCATGCCTAACAGTAAGAAATATGCAACTCCCCAGCAAATCTGGGTCTCTTCTCTTCCCAAGTGATAGATCTAACACAGATGGAAGTGTCAGTGAAGATGAATTTCATGTTCTTGAGGAGTTTGTGACTGAAAGCAATGCCCAGGATACCAGAAGAAAGAAAAAAAGAAAGAGAAAGAAAGCAGAAAGAAAGAGAAAGAAGGAAAGAGAAAGAGAGTGTAGTCCTCAATGGAACGGAATCAGCAAGGCATCCTATTGGGGCAAGCGTTCCACAAGGAAGCGTGCTGGGTCCACTGTTATGGAATGTCTACTTCAACGACCTTCTTCATCTCATCCCAGAATCACATGCATATGCAGCAACTACAGACCAGTGTCACTCCTGTCAATCACTGGTAAGATCCTTGAGACAATAATCTCAAGACAAATGACAGATTTTTTTGACTACCACTCACTACTTTGTGATCGTCAATATGGCTTCAGGAAAGGTTACTCTGCTGCTGATCTGTTGTTAAACCTCTCCACTAAGTGGCACCAGTCACTGGATGAATCCAAAGTCAGCTGTGTGGTAACACGGACATTGCTAGCGCTTTTGAAGGTGTGGCACCAGGGCCTCTTAGCAAAACTTCAAGCACTGGGAATTGCAGGCTCTACGCTATGTCTCCTCAGTGATTACCTTCATGATAGATCTCTACGTGTTAGTCCTCAATGGAACGGAATCAGCAAGGCATCCTATTGGGGCAAGCGTTCCACAAGGAAGCGTGCTGGGTCCACTGTTATGGAATGTCTACTTCAACGACCTTCTTCATCTCATCCCAGAATCACATGCATATGCAGACGACTGTACACTGACATTCACTTATCCAAGAGAAGAAATGCCAGCTGCTCTAAGCTACATCAATCACCAGCTGAGAGCTATATCAGCTTGGGGAAATAGATGGCAAGTAACATTTGCACCTGAGAAAAACGCAAATGATGATCGTCTCTAGGCACCATGATGGTAATGCTGGTGCAGTAGTAAGGATGAATGGGACGATGTTGGCACCTGGAGAAGAAGTTGATATCCTTGGGGTGAAATTTGACTCCAAACTAACCATGAAGAACCATGTTGTAAATCTTGCAAACAAGGCAGCCAGGAAGCTTACAGCACTTCGCCGTATCTCGCATCTGCTTGACAGTAGGGTTGCAAGATCCTGTACGAGGCACAAGTACGCTCACACCTTGAGTATGCTCACTTTCTTGGTTTGCCTGCCCCCCCTCTCATCTGCGACTGCTTGACAGAGTAGAGAACAAGCAAGACGTCTCATCTCTCGCCTGGACCCATCCTGGATAGATCTGTCATTTCAGCAGAGCCTTCAACATAGGATGGATGTGGGTGGCCTTACTGTTATGTACAAGGCAATATTGTCAAAATACCACACTTGGATCCACTTCGAGGACAGCGTGAAACAAGCTTTTATGCCACAAGACGGGCAGAAAGCAGCAACTTCACTCTGGCTGTACCCTTCTCCAGAACATCACTCCATCTGAGATCATACATACCCAGGATGACTCGAGTATGGAACACATTCGTACAGCATAATGATGTCAACGAGATAAAGTCAGTTGATCAAATGAAAATGCTGGCCCACAGATGGCTCCAACTTCATCCTGTCCCGTACTTGTATGTCTCATAACAATAAAAATGCTTTCAAATGAGCTGATGTAGGTAACAGCTCTTAGCTTGCCAATAAAGTTAGGAATCCTTAACCTGTAATATAGCTGTCAATAAAGCTAGGGATCCTTAACCTTGTCAAACCCTGTGTAAAAAAAAAAAAAGACAGACAAAGAAAGAAAGACAAAGGAAAGAAAGAAAGAAAGAAAAAGAATGGTAGGTGGTTACAAAGGAGTTGGGCAGGAAGGCATGGGACCCCATGGGTGTTGACACCAAGTAATATGTCATTTTGACATCTGCCAGACCCTGATTCAGCACATTTAGGAATCCATCCACACACAAACACAGACACAGACAGACAGACACAGACAGACAGACACAGACACACACACACAGACACACACACACAGACATGCACACACAGGGGTCGGTCCTAGGACCAGTGCTATTTTTGGTATATGTGAACGACATGACGGAAGGGTTAGACTCAGAAGTGTCCCTGTTTGCAGATGATGTGAAGTTAATGAGGAGAATTAAATCTGATGAGGACCAGGCAGGACTTCAAAGAGACCTGGACAGACTGGACACCTGGTCCAGCAAATGGCTTCTCGAATTTAATCCTGCCAAATGCAAAGTCATGAAGATAGGGGAAGGGCACAGAAGACCACAGACAGAGTATAGGCTAGGTGGCCAAAGACTGCAAACCTCACTCAAGGAGAAAGATCTTGGGGTGAGTATAACACCGAGCATGTCTCCGGAAGCACACATCAATCAGATAACTGCTGCAGCATATGGGCGCCTGGCAAACCTGAGAACAGCATTCCGAACCTTTAGTAAGGAATCATTCAAGACACTGTACACCGTGTATGTCAGGCCCATACTGGAGTATGCAGCACCTGTTTGGAACCCGCACTTGATAAAGCACGTCAAGAAACTAGAGAAAGTACAAAGGTTTGCAACAAGGTTAGTTCCAGAGCTAAGGGGAATGTCCTATGAAGAAAGATTAAGGGAAATCAGCCTGACGACACTGGAGGACAGGAGGGTCAGGGGAGACATGATAACGACATATAAAATACTGCGTGGAATAGGCAGGTGGACAAGGACAGGATGTTCCAGGGAGGGGACACAAACAAGAGGCCACAATTGGAAGTTGAAGACACAAATGAGTCAGAGAGATAGTAGGAAGTATTTCTTCAGTCATAGAGTTGTAAGGCAGTGGAATAGCCTAGAAAATGACGTAGTGGAGGCAGGAACCATACACAGTTTTAAGACGAGGTTTGATAAAGCTCATGGAGCGGGGAGAGAGAGGGCCTAGTAGCAACCGGTGAAGAGGCGGGGCCAGGAGCTAGGACTCGACCCCTGCAACCACAAATAGGTGAGTACAAATAGGTGAGTACACAGATACACACACACAGACACACACACACAGACACACACACACAGACACACACACACACAGATGATGTGAAGTTAATGAGAAGAATCAAATCGGATGAGGATCAGGCAGAACTACAAAGAGACCTGGACAGGCTACAAGCCTGGTCCAGCAGCTGGCTCCTTGAGTTTAACCCTGCCAAATGCAAAGTCATGAAGATTGGGGAGGGCAAAGAAGTCTGCAGACACTATATAGTTTAGATGGCCAAAGACTGCAAACCTCACTAAGGAAAAAGATCTGGAGGTGAGTATAACACCGAGCATATCTCCTGAGGTGCCCATCAATCAGATAACTGCTGCAGCATACGGGCGCCTGGCAAACCTATGGATAGCGTTCCGATACCTCAGTAAGGATGCGTTAAAGACTCTGTATACCATTTATGTCAGGCCCATACTGGAGTATGCAGCATCAGTTTGGAATCCACACCTAGTCAAGCACATCAAGAAATTAGAGAAAGTGCAAAGGTTTGTGACAAGGTCAGTTCCAGAGCAAAGGGGAATGTCCTATGAAGAAAGGTTGAGGGAAATTGGCCTGACGACACTGGAGGACAGGAGGGTCAGGGGAGACATGATAATGACATATAAAATACTGCCCGGAATGGACAAGGTGGACAAAGACAGGATGTTCCAGAGAGGGGACACAGAAACAAGAGGTCACAATTGGAAGTTGAAGAGTCAGATGAGTCAAAGGGATGTTAGGAAGTATTTCTTCAGTCATAGAGTTATGTGTGAGTGAGGCGAAAGTGTTGAATGATGATGAAAGTATATTCTTTTTTGGGGATTTTCTTTGTTTTTGAGTCACCCTGCCATGGTGGGAGGCGACTGACTTGTTGAAAAAAAGAAAAAAACAACTACCTAGCACAACTGCCTGCTAATACTTTGAAGAAAACTGCTCAGCAGAGGTGTTTTGTCTGTGCACACGCAAAAAAAAAGTCCGCAAAAATGCAGAGACACTCATTTTATGTGTGAGGAGTGTAAAACGCCATTGTGCATACACCCATGTTTCAAAGAATTCCACAAGCTGCAGCAGCTCTAGGAAAGTGTCCTGTGATTGTACATTTGTACATATAGTGGAACCTTGACTTACGAGTGTCCCAGTGTATGAGTTTTTTGAGATACTAGCCATCGATCAGTTGATTTTTTGCTCTGAATTACGAGCCAGCTCCCCCCCCACTTCCCCCCTCAACCCAAGACCTGGATACCTCTCTTGTTTATCTATGATTTCATGCTTTAATTCCGTTAGAATCATCCTCTTTTTCTTCTCAGCACTGTCGTTTATACTTACTTTCTTGGGACCCATGGTTAGAAAAGTGAAATTTGGCCAAATGGCTGTCAAAAATGTAAGCAAAACAGGAGAGAACTGCTCTCACAGCTAGGTAAACAGTGCACTGAGTTGGTTTCGTTCTGAGGCTCTTTTATTTTATTTTATTTATTTATTTATTTATAATTTGAGCACACTTACAGAGGTACAAAAAAAATACAGATAAGAGCAGCATGCCAAAGCCACTTATACTATGCATAGCATTACGGGCTGGCTTAAAATTAACTTAAGATTAACTAAGCAATGATGAAATCAGTGAAAAACATTAATGTAAACTGATTACTTTAAAGCACAAGTGAGTATTACAAAGACAGGTCATATGGTTGCATGCATTGTTATAAATTCAGTAGAATGGAGTATTCTGTTAGGTAGTGTATTTAAAAAATAATAAAGTTAGATTGGGTTTTAGGTTTAACATTTATGTGATATAATTGTGAGAAACATTTAAGATATACAATTTATAAGGTTCAGTTATTCAGTATTTATTTGGTTTTGGGTGAGTAAGTGATCTTTGAGAAGAGACTTGAATTTATAAACAGGTAGTGTTTCTTTTATATTTACAGGTAATGAATTCCAGATTTTAGGGCCTTTTATGTGCATTGAGTTTTTGCATAGCATGAGATGGACACGAGGAATATCAAAGAGTGATCTGTGCCTTGTGTTATGGTCATGTGTTCTGTTGAGGTTGGCAAGGAGATGTTTGAGGGGAGGGTTAATATCAGAGTTGAGTGTTTCTATGTATGTAATAGGTGCAGTAATAAGTATGGATGTTTTGTATGGTGAGTAGGTTGAGTGTATTGAATATTGGTGGAGTGTGCTGCCTGTAGTGAGAATTTGTTATCATTCTAACTGCAGCCTTTTGTTGGGTAATTAGTGGTCTGAGATGGTTACTTGTTGTGAGCCCCATGCACAAATTCCATAGTGAGATAGGGGTAAATAAGAGAGTGATATAGGGCCAGGAGGGCTGACTGTGGAGCATAGTTACGTATCTTCGATAGTATGCCTACAGTCTTGGAAATTTTCTTAGAAATTTGTTGTATATGTGTATGAAATTTGAGTCTATTATCAAGGTGGATTCCTAAGAATTTTCCCTCTGTTAGCTTTGTGATAGGTGATCCGTTTATCATTATGTTAAGAGGGACATCTGTAGCTTTGTTACCAAACTGAATGAAGTAGGTTTTGTCAATGTTTAGTGTAAGTTTGTTAGTACTCATCCAGGTAGATATTTTCTGTAATTCGGTATTTACAGTATTGGCTAGCGTGACTGGGCTCGGGTGGGAGAAGAGTATGTTGTGTCATCAGCAAATAGTGTGGGTTTGAGTAATTGAGAAGCATTTGGTAGGTCATTTATGTATAGGAGAAAGAGAAGAGGGCCAAGGACACTTCCCTGTGGGACACCAACTGTAATTGGTTGTGCAGAAGAGTTTGCCCCATTTGCGTACACATATTGGCTTCTGTTGCTGAGGTATGACTTGAGGTAGTTGAGGGAGTGCCCTCTTATACCATAGTGTGACAATTTTACGTGGAGCAAGTCATGGTCAACTGTATCAAAAGCTTTACGTAAGTCAATGAAGATCCCCAGTGGGACTTCTTTTTTCTCTATTGCAGTGTATATATTTTTCTAGCATGTGTATAATAGCATCATTAGTATTTTTTATTAGGCCTGAATCCAAATTGGCAGGGGTTGAGTATGTTTTGGGAGATAAGGTAGGAGTAGATTCGTTTATGAATTAATTTTTCGAGATTTTTGAGAGAGGGTGTAAGTTGGATATTGGCCTATAGTTATTCAACTCTGTTTGGTCTCCTCCTTTGTGGATCGGGGTGCCCCTTGCTATTTTGAGTACTGTAGGGAAGGTGGAGGATTCAATGGATTTGTTAAAGAGTGTTGCAATGATTGGTGATAGCACTTGTGACACTTTTTGTATATAAAGGGTGGTAAGGTATTTAAATCTCCTGCCTTGTTTTTTAGTGCGTTGATAATAAGGGGAGACTTCGTATGGGTTAGTCGGAGCTAGGAACAGTGTATTCGGGTAGTTGCCGGTGAGGTAGTCATTTGGTGGGGTATCTGAGCTTGGGATTTTTTGGCAAGGTTTTGTCCTATAGTGGAGAAGAAATCATTGAGTCTGTTTGCTGTTTCTGTTGGTGTGAGTTGGGGTTCATCTGATTTTTGCTAATTTTATTTCGCTATTTCGTGATATCTTTTTTGTTCCCAGAATTTCTGATAGGGTTTTCCAGGTCTTTTTTATATCACCTCGTAAGTTGGATAATCTGTTCTCATAATACAATTTTTTTGCCCTTCTTATCAGGCTGGTTAGGATTGATGAGTAACGTTTTGTTTGGTCTCTGGTTATGTGACCCATTCTGTACTGTTTTTCATATTGGGTGTTTTGTATTTATGGATTTGAGAATGCTGGGTGTTAGCCAGGGACTGTTCAGTCTCTTAGCTGTCATCTGCTTAGTTTTTTTAGGGCAGTGCTTGTTATAGAGGTATTGAGTCTTTTTTAGAAAATTATTAATACATTCGTCAATATCTGTATTGATTTCTAGCTCAGTGTGCCAGTCAATGTTTGCTACTGCTGTTGTGAAGTTATTAATGGCTGCCTCATTGTGAAGTCTGAAGGTGACTTTAGTAGTGTCTTGGGGTTTAATTTACCAAGAGTTGTTATGAGGAAAGTAGGGTAGTGGTCTGTGGTATTATCTGTAATTATGCCTGATTTTAAAGGGGATATGGTGTTGGTCCAGATGTGGTCAAGTAGGGAAACACTAGTCTCTGTAACTCTTGTAGGTTTTGTTACTGTTGGTAGCAACATACAGTTACTCATTGTGTTTGTGAATTCAGTAACGTGTGGGTCCTGGTCTTGCAGGAGATTTATATTGAAGTCACCTGGAGTAGTAAGTGATCTTTGTTCATGCGTGCATCAGTTATCATACTTCCTAGGTTTTGACTAAATTGGCTAATGTTTGACTGTGGAAACTCTGTAGATGTTTATCAATGTGAGAGGTTTTTGTAGGTATTTGGATTTGAATTTGGCTATTATATTCCCCATGTTCATCTCTTGTGCAAGTATTAGTGATACATTCTAGTTGGTCTGAGTAGTATATGGCTGTGCCACCCCTTGTTGGTCTGGCCTACAGTTGTGTATGGCTGTGTAACCAGGAATGCATAGACATCTGTACTATCAGGCTTTAGCCAGGTTTCAGTTAGTGTAATGATGGACATATTGGCATGTAAGGAATTTAGTAATGCTATGAGGTCATCGTAATGCTTGCTTAAAGATCTGATATTGTAGTTAAAGATAGTTATGTTGTTGTTGGCAAATGAGAAGTGCCTTTGATTGTTCTGCAGTGTAGTAATTACAGTAACTGTTTGATTCATTTAAGTCATTAAATAAGAGGTTGGTATCTGGATCAATGCTTGTAATCATAAGATTTGTAGTGAATCTATAGTTAGAATTAAGTATAAAACAAAGTAAATAGTCTTAAGCTAAAAAGTAGCACCTGAATTATTTAACAAATGTAAAATAATGAGCTAAGGTAGTTTTTTTTTTTTTTAAGCTAAAATAAAGGAGACAATATAAAAGGGACTAGTACAATAAAGTGATGATCAAATAATGGAGCTTGGGAATATGATAGTAGGGAGTACTATAAAATAAATGAGCTTTGGAATATAATGGCAAAATTTTGAACTTGTTCTACTTTAGCACCTGAGAATAGCACCTTGATTATTTTAACAATTGTGAATGTATAAGCTAGGGTAGTTTATTAAAAACTAAAAAAGGAGAAAATTATAAGGGACTAAAATTAAGTAATGGTAAACAAAGTTAAATGGACAGATGGTCACTATGAAATAATATTGGTTTAGGAGTAAGATCTGATTTGTAATATTAGATAAATTGAGCAGTTTATTGCACAATAAAAGTAAAAAAAATGAGGTAGTTGGTACTAGCTAGCAAAAGATAGTTTTGGTACTTGCAAAAAAGTAATTGGAATATACACTAATTGCATACACAATGTAAAGTGACTAAAAAAACAAGTAGTGATAAACAAAATTAAATGGACAGGTAAGAAAAAATGAATATTATTAATTTGGAGTAAGATTTGACTTTTAATTTAAAATTATGAGCAATTAATAGCAGTAAGAAAGTTATAGAGTATTGGAGGTAGTTGGCATTAGCTAGTGATGAAAAATAATAAAAATAATAATGTACAATATAATAGTAACGTACACTATATGTACCACACGTATACAGGAAGGCCCCGCTTTACGGCGTTTCACTTTACGGCGTTCCGCTAATACGGACATTTCAAATTATGACCAAAACTCACTATACGGCTCCCCCCACCTGACTTTCTAATACGGTCACCGTGCCCCACCCTGTTTGTTTACATTCTCCATGAGCTCAGTAAGCACTAAGTCTCTCCATTTTGTCTGGAAACTCCAAAATTTCAAATGTTTTTAAAAGTTATTTCATATTTTATATATACTCTGATAATTATACTTATGTATACCTGTACCTAAATAAACTTACATACATCGAGTCATTTAAATGTCGTATATTACGTTAATATACACATTTTCATTAATCCATCCATGATATTTTTTCAAAATTATATAATAAACACGATGCATAACATATAAATAAGATAAATACACCCCACAGTAGAATAAATAAACATAAATGTGAGATGTGAGCAACGACTTCCACAAGTGACGCCATAATAACAATAGTCACCGAGTCTCATTAAATGTCGTATATTACGTTAATATACACATTTTCATTAATCCATCCATGAATTTTTTTCAAAATTATATAATAAACACGATGCATAACATATAAATAGATAAATACACCCCACAGTAGAATAAAAAAAACATAAATGTGAGATGTGAGCAGACGACTTCCACAAGTGACGCCATAATAACAATTACTCACCGAGTCTCGTTAAATGTCGTATATTACGGTAATATAACACATTTTCATTAATCCATCCATGATATTTTTTCAAAAAATTTTATAATAAACACGATGCATAACATATAAATAAGATAAATACACCCCACAGTAGAATAAATAAACATAAATGTGAGATGTGAAACAGACGACTTCCACAAGTGACGCCATAATAACAATAGTCACCGAGTCTCATTAAATGTCGTATATTACGGTAATATACACATTTTCATTAATCCATCCATGATATTTTTTTCAAAATTATATAATAAACACGATACATAACATAAAAAGATGATAAATACACCCCACAATAGAATAAATAAACATAAATATAAGTGTGGGAGCCTGGTTTGTTTACATAACTCTGCGCCTGTTACCTCTCATGTACTCATTCTTTCTCTCTCTCATTTATTCGTTTTATCTCATTTACTTACTCCTGACCCTACATTAAGACTACAAATATTTTAAGGTAAGTAATGAGTGAACTGTATATACATTTTATCGCTCTGGGATGCTTAAATATCATAGAATAGTATGTGTGGGTGGGGTGGCCTGGTGAGGTAGCCTGGCTATTACAATACATACCACACTTGATTTCTTACAATAAATACTACGTCTCACCCTAGATTAAGACTATAAATATTTTAAGGTAAGTAATGAGTGAAACTATGTGGTATTGTATTTTTTTTATTGTTTTTTGATGCCTGGTTCTTTTTGCTAACATAATATATGTTAGTGTAAACTTGTTATCTAGTGTTTGTATGCATTTGTAAGTGGAAAAAAAAGGGTGTTCCACTTTACGGCGGTTTCCGTTTTAAACGGGGGGTAACCTGGAACCTAACCCGCCGTATAAGGGGGGCCCTTCCGTATATGTATTAAGGGCACTTATCTAATCTGTTCAGAAATGTCGCTTTTCTAAGGAAGGTAGAGAAATCATGTTCGTTTGAGATGGTATATTGTTGTCCTGTTGATTTTTTTCCCTTACTAGTATTTTCCCATCTCGCGTGAAACACTATTGTATTTTGTTTTCTGTTTAAGTTTCTCAGCCTGAACAAAAGGTTTTGAACGTTTTTTTGTTAGACACTCATTTATGAACACTCCATTTTTCATTGTAATTGCTGATTTAATTAGGCCCTTTTCTTTTACGTTGATGAAGTCGGATCATTATACTGTGTTTACTTCCTGGTTTTCCTAACAAACGTGTTTCTTTGATTTCATTGTTTTGCACGATGACTTGTTACGTGGTCCTGTATTATCCTGACAGCAGTTTTTGCACTGAGCTTGTGTTATGTCACTAGGAATGTGTGGACTGTTTATTATACTGCATCAGAAAACTTATCTTTTTCAGTTTTGTCGTCTTGGAAATCAAGGTATTCATTTAGTCGAGTGTGCATGTTCTGATTCCAGTCCTTGATTGCTTCTTCAACCTTCATATTTATTGTTGTTATTTGCTCAGTGTGACTGGCTATAGCTGCTTTTAGAGTATTTTCTGTGTCAACACTTCCCGATGTAATCTTCTCTTCAAGGTTTTGGATCTTATTCTCGAGGTTGGTTATCTTGGAATCTCGTCGCTCGAGTGCTGCTTTGATATCTTTGATTTCATTTTCTAGAGCAACGATGTAGTCCTTGATATTGTCAGGAATAATCGTACCTGAGTTATCATGGATGAATCCTTTGAAGGGAGTGGAGTTGGAGGGGGAGTCAGCCATGTTTGTTGTTGTTGTTGTTGTTGTTCCCTGGGTGGCGTCGGTGAGGGGGGTTGATGATACACTGGCGTCCTGCTGGGTAGACAAGTTTGAGTTCTAGGGTCCTTGCTGTTATTCTTTTATTACTGGTGTTGTGTCTTCTGCGATATCCTTTCATAGTATCACTGAAGTAGATACTGTGTAGCAATGGAGGAGAAGGCTTGTTTTCTCGGAGCTTGGGTTAAGTGGTTGTCTGGCAGCGGAGGCAGTGTTTGGGTTAGCAGGGCTTGTTTTCCCTTAGATCTTCTAATTTTGTCAAGATTTGGGTTACATTCTTAGTATTCTTGGGTCATGTTGTGGTCTAAACTTTGGGTTCATGTAGTTGAACTTTCACTTAGGCCATCACAAGTTTTGATGGGCGATGTTTTTTGAGAAAGAAGAGCTGGTAGGATACCGTTGCTGCCGCTGCCGCTCCGTTATGCGCGCCGTTATGGCTCTCGTTATAATAACGTATTATTATTATTAATTTAGGGAACTGAAGCTCCATCGTGTTTGTAATAATAATTATTATTATTATTATTATAATTTAGGGAACTGAAGCCCCTCCCAGCATCAAGGTTCCTTGATACTGGTGAGGGGCTCTTGATCTAGGGATGTTGGATTTTGTGCTTAGTTCCCTAAATTAATAATAATAATAATAATAATAATAATAATAATAATAATAATAATAAAAATAATAGGTAGTAGGTTGGGAGGGCAGCAACCACCCAGGAGGTACTACCGTCCTGCCAGATGACTGTGAAAAAAGATCTGAAAAACCCTATCAGAAATTCTAGGACTAAAAAGATATCAGGAAAAATAGTGCAGTTGAACTAACTAAACCAGATGAACCCCAATCCCACCAACTGAAACAGCAAACAGACTACAATGATTTCATCACTGATTACATCATTGCTTAGTTAATCTTTAAATTAATTTTAAGCCAGCCCGTAATGCTATGCATACAGTGGCTTGGCATGCTGCTCTTACCTGTATTTTTTGTACCTCTGTATGTATGTTCAAATTATAAAATAAATAAATAAATAAATAAGTAAAATAAATAAATTTCTTCTCCCATAGGAAAAAACCTTGCCAATAAAATCCCCAAACTCAAATACCCCACCCATAACTACCTCATTGGCAACTTTCCCGAACACGCTGTTCCTAGCTCCGACTAGCCCAACAGAAGTCTCTCTTATTATCAACACATAAAAAGCAAGGCAGGAGATTTAAATACCTTACTGCCCTTTGTATACAAAAAGCAAACGTAAGTGCTGTCACCAACCATTGCAACACTAACAAATCTACCTCAGCAACAGAAGCCAATAGTGTACACAAATGGAGCAAACTCTTCCACACAGCCAATACAGTTGGTGTCCCAAGGGAAGGTCCTTGGCCCTCTTCCTTCTCGTTTAATAAAGACCCACCCAAAAGCATCAAAACACTCAAAAAACCCACACTATTTACAGATGACACTACATATATCTTCTCTCACCTAAGCCCAGTCATGCTAGCCAATACTGAAATACTGAATTACAGAAAATATCTACCTGGGTGATGACTAACAAACTTACACTAAACATTGACAAAACTAACAGAACTACAGAAGTCCCTCTTACATAATGATAAAAGGATCACCTATTTACAAAGCTCACAGAGGAAAAATCTTAGAAACCACCTGATAATAGACTCAAATTCAAACACATGTACAACAAATTTCCAAGAAAATTTCAAGACTGTAGGCAAACTAATCGAAGATATGTACTATGTTCCACAGTCCGCCCTCCTGGCCTATATCACGCACCTATATACCCCTTTATCACCTCCTATGTGATTTGTGCTTGGGGCCTCAACAACAATAAACCATCTCAACCATTAATTACCCAACAAAAGGCTGCAGTCAAATGATGATAAATCCCCACTACACATGCAAACACGCTCCACCAATATTCAAAACTCTAAATCCTACGCACTGTACATAACATCCATAGCTTAATATTGATCTACTAATCCATATAACACCTAACTCAGATGAAAGAAATGGTATAATATAACCGACACAATTGCAATATAAACACAAATAGCAGTATAATGTGGATCCTTTATAACTACGTTTCCGCCCACACAGTGGGCCTTTTTCAAAGGTCACAAACAGAACTACCTGGGGTGGAAGGAAACGGCGAGATAATTAAAGTACCGGCTGAGAGTCAGGTGAAGAATGCGCATCTGAGATTAACCGGTTGTGTTGTAGAGTTTAAAAACTTGAGGTAGCACGGAAAAAGGAGAACTGGACAAACTATCCTCACTAACCTTCGACACTTTCATCAGAGACTGGAGACGGCGAGCACTAAACATCTTCAACACAGCCCAGAGAAGACACTGCCGAGAAGAGATTACATCGTCCTTCCCACCACTCCATGCCAAACAGTTTCCAACATCTTTGCCAAAACATCAATTCCAAGTATCTACCTCCACAACCCGACCATCAAGGACATCACCCACCAGTAAGTAGGCCAGGACAAGCCTCCATCCTCTGCAGGGGTTTACATATCCCTTGAAATGATACAGCAAACAAGTATACGTGGGCGAAACAATCAAGGACCTCCAAACACGTATTTCAAACACCAATAACGCAAGCAGGTCTGACGACACAATGAATGCCTCCTGACAACACCGTAATTTCCCACAACCACTTGATAAACAACAGAAACTCCAAGACTATCGCCACAGAAGACAACACTCAATAATACCGAAAATCCTGGAATCATCACTTTTTACTAATCCGACAACATTCAACCAGAATAGTGTGCATTCTATAACATAGCTGAACCACTTGCCAAGAAACTTCTTCAAGCTATCCCACATAAGAAACACTTGTAGAAGGTCTGCTCACAAACTTTCCATCTCCTTTACCAAGCTACCCAAGTTTTTAGACTCTACAAACCCAACTCGTCCAATGCATCAGATGCAGCATTTCTTCACCTGACCCTCAGCCGAGAACTAAAAATACTACTCGCGTTCCTTCCACCACCCCAGGTAGTCCCCTGTTTGTGACTTGAAAAAGCCCACTGTGTGGCGAACGTAGTCAATAAAGGATCACATTATACTGCATAAGTGTTTATATTGCCACTAACTCAGAGATAAACCCTCCCCTCAAATGTCTCTTAACCAACATCAACAGAACACATGACCATAACACAAGGCACAGATTCTCTCTTTGAATGTTCCTGATGTCCCTCTCCACTAACAAAAACTCTATGCACATAAAGGCCCAAAAATCTGAATTCATTATCGGAGGAAATATAAAAGAAAACACTGTCCCCAGTTTATGAATTTCAAAGTCTCTTCTTAAAAATCCCTGAGCATACCCCCCACAACTAAATAAAGAGCGTGAATACCTGTAATAATCTCAATAAATGTTTAACCTGTGACCCCTAATCACACTTAGTATTTTTTCAATTACATTCTAGTCGAATGCACAGCAACTCACAAAATGATCCATATGACCTGTCTTGAGAAATACTCATTTGTGCTTAATTGTTATTTGTTTTACTATAGTTTTAACCAGTTAATATTTTATTGCTTACAAAGTTTAATCCTTAAGTTAATTTTAAGTCAGCCCATACATGCTTTGCATACAATGGGCTTATGGTCACTGTTAGGGACCTTAACCACTGTATTCTTTGTACATCTATGTATCAGTCCAATTAATAATAAATAAAAAAATAAATAAATAAACCTGTAACTGTTTTACATGATGGTAGATTGCTGGTGTCTCTTTTCTGACTCACTAACACCTGAATAACCGGTATAGTCTTGCTACTTCAACTTACATTTTAAGTCACTACTACACGCATGCACATGCAAATACGGTAGGGGGCCCCACTTATAAGGCAGGTTATGTTTTCCAGGCTACCGCCGTAAAGCGGAAATCGACTAAGTGGAAACAACCCTTTTATTTTTCCCCTAATAAATAATACAAATACTAGATAACAAGTTTACAACTAACATATACTAAGTTAGCATAGCACTAGCTCAAAAAAAACAATAAAAATGTACAATACACATCTAGTGCAACTCATTACTTACCTTAACAATATTTAAAACTTACACTAGGGTGTATAATGAGTATATTTATTGTAAACAATCACTTGTGGTCATTATGGAGTCAGAGCCGGCTAGCTACCCAATCCAGGCCACCCCCAACCTAACACAGAACTATTCTCTATATTTTTATTTAAATATTTTAATTATTATCCAAAATGGGCACGACATAACCGAGGTACAAACCCCCCACCCGCACCTCGCAGACTGCCAAAGCCAGACAATACTCTGCCTAGCATTACGGGCTGGCATTAACATTCACTTAAATAAACTACGCAATGATACTAATTAATATTTAATCACATCACGAACGCGCAAGGCCACAAGACAATACCGCGCTGCTCCAAAGCACTGAAGGCCGATCCTAGCAAAACCATTAATGTAAAACAGATAACTATAACGGCCCAAGTGAGATATTACCACGAAGGACATATGGTAGCATTCAGTTAGTATGAGTATCTGTTGAGTAGTGTGAATAAACACCCACCTCCCGTACGATAGGGTAAACTTGGATTAACAATTAATGTGATATACAATGTGCGAAACATTATAAGAAACAACAATTTTATACTGTTCCGTATAATTCAAAATATATTTTGTTATAATGGGTGAGAAAGTAATCTATGAGAAGAGACTTGAATATATCAACAGGTATTGTTTCTTATTATATTTACAGGTAACTGAATTCCACTTTTAGGCCTTTTATGTGCAATTGAGTTTTTTGCATAGTGTGAGATGGACACGAGGAACATCAAAGAGTTATCAGTCCATGTGTTAATGTCAAGAGAAGTCTGTTGAGGTTGGCAAGGATATGTTTGAGGTGGAGGGTTAATATCAGAGTTAAGTGTTCAATAATGTAAAGGTGCAGTAAATAAGTATGGGATGTTTGTATGGAGTGAGTAGGTTTAGTGTATTGAATATTGTGGAGTGTGCTGCCGTAGTGAGAATTTGTTATCAAATTCCTAACTGCAGCCTTTTGTTGGTTAATTCTTGGTCTGAGATGGTTAATTGTTGTTGAGCCCCATGCACAAATTCCATAGGTGAGATAGGGTTAAATAAGAGAGTGATATAGGGCCAGGAGGGCTGACTTTGGAAGCAAAGTACCGTATCTGCGATAGTATGCCTACAAAAGTCTTGGAAATTTTCTTTAGAAATTTGATGTATATGTGAATGAAATTTGAGTCTATTAACAAGGTGGATTCCTAAGCAATAATTCCCTCTGTAATTTTATGTGATCGGTTATCCCATTTAAACATTATGTAAAGGAGGGACATCAGTAGCTCTGTTAACCAAACTGAAAGAAGTAGGTTTGTTCACTGTATAGTGTAAGTTTGTTAGTCCTCATCCATGTAGATATTATCTGTAAATTCCGGTAATTTACAGTATTGGCTAGCGTGACTCAGGGCTCGGGGTTGAAAAAACGTAATGTAGAGACATCAGCAAATAGTGTGGGTTTGAGTAATAGTCTAAAGCATTGGAAGGTCATTATATAATAGGAAAAGAGAAAGAGGGCCAAGGACACTTCCCCGTTGGACAACAGCCACTGTAATTGGTTGTGCAGAAGAGTTTGCCACCATTTGCAACACATAATGCGTTCCTTTCTGTTGCGTGAGAGTAAGACTTGAGTAGTTGAGGGTAGTGCCCTTTAAACCATAGAGTGACAATTTTACGTGGAGCAAGTCATGGGTCAATGTATTCAAAAGCTTTACGAAAGTCAATGAAATTCCCCTAGTGGGACTTTCTTTATTTTCACTAATTGTTGCATTGTTAATATTTTCTAAGCAAGTTGAATAATAGCATCATTAAGTATTTTTAATTAGGCCTGAATCCAAATTATGGCAGGGTTGAGTATGTTTTGGGAGATAAGGTAGGAGTAGGATTCGTTTTATGAATTAATTTTTTTCTAAGAATTTTGCGCTCGGTTGTCCGTAATTCACATGGCCTCTAGAACATCAACACAGTTATGGCTCCACCTAAGAGGCTCGGTTAGACCTTAGCACAATAGCGACCATACTGGACTGTAGGAGGATTCACATGAATTTGTATACCCGAGGTTGGCAAATGAAAGGTGATAAGCACTATTGACCCTATTATTGAATCAAAATGGGTGGTAATGAATTTCAATCTCCTGCCTTGTTTTTAAGGTGCGATTGCTAATAAGGGAGACATCAATGGTAAGTCGGAGCTCGGAACTGTGTTCGTGTATTTGGCCCGTTGAGTAGTCATTGGTGGGGTCTCTTTAGCATTGGGATTTAATTGGCAGCGGTTTTGTCCTATAGTGGAGACGAACTCATAGAGTCTGTTTGCTGTTTCTGTTGGTGGGAGTTGGGGTTCATCTGTTATATTATGCTAATTTTATCGCTATTCGTGATATCTTTTTTGTTCCCAGAATTTCTGATAGGGTTTTCCAGGTCTATTTTTATATCAGCCTCGTAAGATGGATAATCTGTTCTCATAAGAATTTTTTTTGCCCTTCTTATCATGCTGGATAGAATTGACGAGTAACTTTAGGATTGGTCTCAGTGGATAGTGACCCATCGTAATACTGTTTTTCATATTGGTGTTGTTGTATTTATGGATTAATGAGAATGCTGGGTGTTTTAGCCAGGGACTGTTCAGTCTCTTTGATGTCATCCTGTTTAGTTTGATTTAGGGCATGTTGCTTGTTTATAGAGGATTTGGGTTTTTTTTTAGAAAATTATTAATACATTCGTCAATATCTGTATAGGATTTTCTAGCTCGTGTGCCCAATCAATGTTTGCTATTGCTGTTGTGAAGTTATAATGGCTGCCTCATTGTGAAGTCTGAAGGTGACTGTAGGATGTCTAGGGGTTAGTTTACCAAGTAGTTTTATGAGAGAAGTAGGTAGTGGTCTGTGGTATTAACTGTAATTAAGCCTGATTTTTAAAGGGGATATGGTGTTGGTCCAGATGTGGGTCAAGTCGGGAAACACTAGTCTCTGTAACTCTTGTAGTTTTGATACTGTTGGTAGTAACATACAGTACTCATTTTCGTTAGTGAATTCCCAGATACGTGTGGGTCCTGGTCCTTGCAGGAGATTTATATTGAATCACTGAGAGTAGTAAGTGATCTTGGATCCTGCGTGCATCAGTATCATACTTCCTAGATATTGACAAAATGGCTAATGTAGACTTGGAACTCTGTAATGTTTATCCAATGTGAGAGGTTTATTGTAGGAACTTTGATTTGAATTTAGCTATTATATATTCCCCATGTTCAACCCTTGTGCAAGTATTAGTGATACATTCTAGTTGGACAGTATATAAGGATGTGCCACCCCCTTGTTGATCTGGCCTACAGTTGTGTATGGCTGTGTAACCATGAATGCAAAGACATCTGAACTATCAGCTTTAGCCAGGTTTCCAGTTAGTGTAATGAAGGGACATATTGGCATGAAGGAATATAGTAATGCGATGAGGTCATCGAAATGCTTTGCTAAAGATCTGATATTGTAGTTAAGATATAGTTATGTTGTGGTTGGCACTGAGAAGTGCCTTTGATTGTTCTGCAGTGTAGTAAATTACAGTTACTGATTATTCATTTTAAGTCATAAATAAGAGGTTGGTATCAGGATCCAATGCTTGTAATCAAAAGATTTTTGTAGTGAATTTATAGTTGAATTAAGTATAAAAACACCAAAAAAGTAAATAGTCTTAATCCTAAAAAATAGCACGTGGATATTTACAAATGTAAAATAATGATCTAAGGGACTAATACAAATAAATGATGATCACATATGGATCCTTGGGAATAGATAGAGATAGTACTATAAAGGGTAATTTTTTTAAAGTTTTAGAATTCTAGTAAAAAATTATAAATATAAAGGGACTAATATAGGTATGTGGTGAACGATAAAGTTGTAATCACAAAATGAGCATTGAAGAATTTAATGGCAAAAATGTAAACTTATATTCTACTTTAGCACCTAAGAATAGCACCTTGATTATTTTAACAATTGTGATCAATAAACTAGGAAAGCTATATAAAGCTAAAAAAAGGAGAAAACAGATAAGGGGACTAAAAATTAAGTAATGGTAAGCAAAGTTAATGGGCAGATGGTAGGAAATTATAATATAAACTTATAATATAAAAATACGAATTTGAAATGGTACTTGCAATTGCCACTAGAGTCTGGTAAGGTGTGACAAACAAAATAATACCTAGATTAAATTGACAAAATATTTACGCATCTCAGAGTATAAAATGCATATACAGTTCACATCATTACTTACCTTAAAATTAATGTAGTGTAATGGAGGTCAGAAAGTGAGTAAAGAGATAACACAAATAATGAGAAGAGGAGAGAGAGAGAGAGAGAGTCAGTACATGAGGGAGGACAGCGCAGAGTTATGTAAACAAACCCGGCGAAATGTAATTTTGAATACATAGTGTACACGTCCGGTTTTTGTACAAGTTACAGTGTGTACAAGTTGTCTCTACACTTGATGTGGTAGAATAAATAAAGAAGAACACTCCCATTCTCATGAACACCATTTTAGTAAGAAATGACACTGAGTGAAGGCAATCGAAATTAAAGTCACTCTGTCAGACTTTTTGGGTTTATCCTAGATTCATCTACACATATGCTGTTATGTATGATTAATCTATGTAACTGTATTTGTGTATACCTGAAATAAACTTACTTTACATACATAGTGAAAGGAATAATTTATAGTTTTCTACAGTTTACACCCATTCACACATTTTTCTCTTTAATGTTAGACTAGAAGAAAAATGTATTCTTGCCATCACTTGTACAAGTTATGCGATGACCCATCTCATATTTTATGGTTTATTTATTCGATTATGGGGAGTATTTATCATCTTTATATGTTATGTATCATATTTATAATATAATTTGAAAAATATCATAGATGGATTTTAAAGAAAATATGTATATTAAAGTAATATATGACATTTAACCTTAACTGTCCAAACGTAGATCTTCGGTTTTTCTAAGATTTGAAAGTAGTAATAAAAGTAGATCTCTTTTTTTTTTACATTTGAAAACGTATAAAAAACTTTGATCTACTTTTTTTTTTTTTGTTTATTTGAATTGTGTTACAATTCCCAAAGGTAGTGTTTTTGAACTCTTGTCGATCTGTGGGGCCTTAGCGATGACAGAATTCCACCCGTTATTTACCCTGAGTTAAGCTCAGTGTGGGACTTCCAGTCTGTGTCAAAAGTGTCACCATCAGCTGAGCAGCATATGTCACTTGTTTTAGGCTTGCACTGGCTTCTACAATAGCTTGAAGGTTATCTTAAGATTTGAGGAGCTCATCAAGTGCTTCCCTGTAATGGATTATCTTAGCTGCGATTTACAACACAGCCAAGAGGGCAGTCTTGATCTTCGGACAGGAGTCCCCGAGGTAGTTTCTTCTGAACCTTCCTCCTGTGCTCCAGGCTTGTATCCACATATACCACAGGATTATGGATTTTCCTTCAATTTTCTGAAATTTTCAACCTGGCTGCAACAAAATTCTTCTTCTGGAATGCAATCTGTGTGGCAGTAGTTGGAAAAAAGTAGGCTCCTACATCTAAGAAGAATTTTGTCCTTGTGGTATACCTACAAACACTGCAGTAACTACTGGGACAATAGCCAGATAGCGTAGATAAATTTTTGCTATTTTGCGATGTGAAGT